>CM050165.1:45951268-46143768 GCA_027410445.1 Discoglossus pictus
TGTGTCCTGTATCCCTCTATCTCTGTGTGTCCTGTCTCTCTCTCTCTCTCTCTGTCCTGTCTCTCTGTCCTGACTCTCTCCTATCTCTCTCTCTGTCCTGTCTCCCTCTATCTCTGTGTGTCCTGTCTCCCCTGTCTCTGTGTGTCCTGTCTCTCTCTCTCTCTGTCCTGTCTCTCTCTCTTTCTGTCCTGTCTTTCTCTCTCTCTCCTATCTCTCTCTCTGTCCTGTCTCCCTCTATCTCTG
The DNA here is from genome assembly GCA_027410445.1 of Discoglossus pictus. Classification (NCBI taxonomy): domain Eukaryota; kingdom Metazoa; phylum Chordata; class Amphibia; order Anura; family Alytidae; genus Discoglossus; species Discoglossus pictus. The sequence continues at coordinate 45,951,512 of CM050165.1, forward strand.
TGTGTCCTGTCTCCCTCTATCTCTGTGTGTCCTGTCTCTCTCTTTCTGTCCTGTTTCTCTCTCTCTGTCTTGTCTTTCTCTCTCTGTCATGTATCTCTCTCTGTGTCGTGTCTCTCTCTGTCTGTCATGTCTCTCCCTCTCTCTCTGCCCAATTTCTCTCTCTGTCCTGTCTCTCTCTCTCTGTCTTGTCTTTCTCTCTCTGTCATGTATCTCTCTCTGTGTCGTGTCTCTCTCTGTCTGTCATGTCTCTCCCTCTCTCTCTGCCCCATCTCTCTCTCTGTCCTGTCTCTCTATCTGTCCTATCTCTATCTGTCCTCTCGCTCTCTCTTGTGTCTCTCTATGTCCTGTCTCTCTCTATTTCTCTCTCTGCCCTCTCTCTCTCTGTCCTATGTCTCTCTCTCTCTCTCTCTCTCTCTCTCTGTTTCCTGTTTCTCTCTCTCTCTCTCTCTCTCTCTCTCTCTCTCTCTCGTGTCTCTCTGTGTCCTGTCTCTCTCTATTTCTCTCCTGTCTCTCTCTGCCCTCTCTCTCACTCTGTCCTATGTCTATCTCTCTCTCTCTCTCTCTCTCTCTGTTTCCTGTTTCTCTCTCTCTCTCTATCCCGTCTATCTATCTCTCTCTCTCTCTGTCCTGTCTCCCTCTATCTCTGTATGTCCTGTCTCTCTCTCTCTCTCTGTCCTGTCTCTCTGTCTTGTCTTTCTCTCTCTGTCCTGTCTCTCTCTCTCTGTCCTGTCTCTCTCTGTCTGTCATGTCTCTCCCTCTCTCTCTGCCCCATCTCTCTCTCTCTTTCTCTCTATCTGTCCTATCTCTATCTGTCCTCTCGCTCTCTCTTGAGTCTCTCTATGTCCTTTCTCTCTCTATTTCTCTCCTGTCTCTCTCTGCCCTCTCTCTCACTTTGTCCTATGGCTATCTCTCTCTCTCTCTGTTTCCTGTTTCTCTCTCACTCTCTATCCCATCTATCTATCTATCTATCTATCTATCTATCTATCTATCTATCTATTTATCTCTCTCTCTCTGTCCTGGCCAATAGGAAATTGTCCTCTATCAGCACATCTGTAAGGAGGACACAGTCACACACAGCTGTAAGACCTTTAACATGGGGGGATCATATTCTTGAATATCTTCAACCATGTAGACAACATAATACACTGAGTGTTACATTCAGGAAATCAGAAAAAACTGCGCCAGAGGATAAATAACCACAAAAAAGCCACAATGAAGACAATCCCTGTACCCCAGCAGGACTGCATCTTACCCAGGAAGATCCCTTCATCTTAAAAGTGAAGATAATTTGTGGTAATATCAAAAAATCACAGAGAACTTATTCTTACATGCTTGAAAAAAGCAGCAACCCTTATTGTAAGAGAGCTGGTACAATAATTGCTATGATAATAGTTCTTATCTTAATATGATACGTCATAATTACAAGAGACATATAATATACTTAATATCGGTTTGTTTGTGTTTTGTTGCTAAAATGGGATTTTTTTCTTTGTTGTTCCCATTAATGTTTGTTAAATGTATCAATAAATACTGTGATACTCTTATTTAACAATTAAAAAAGGAATAAAAAAAATGAAAATGATATGTAGGAGACCACTGCTGAACTACAATATGTTTTTTTTTACATACTGCAGATGAACATGTGTTACATGTCAGGGGGCAGGATAGACAAAGAGTCAGCGTAAGATCTTTTTTTTTTTTTAAATAGTCTTTTATTAGAAGGCAAATGCACAATAAAACATTTAACACAACTGTAGTTAGTCAGTTAAGATATACTAACATGTACAATACAATATTTTCCCATCATAGACTGACTAGGCCTTCCATTTTTCCTTTTTTAGTTATTAAGGTAACATGAGTCACAGTTGACATTTCAATGGAAATAACATAACAAAATGAAAAGAGAGACAGAAAGAAAAAATAAAAATAAAAATAAATAATAAAAAGAAAAAAACAGAAAAGAAAAAGAGAACAACAACACAAGATAAAACGTCCAATGAGCACAAATAAAGAAGAGAATGCTATAATTATCAGAATAATTAGCTAGACCATTACACTGCTATCTTCACATAAAGTATAGAGCTTAATCTAGTATATCCACCCCTAAGAGCACACAACACATACCTCGTTAAAGACATCCCAGTACAGCCGACACCCACCTCCACCGCTCTGTCAGTAGATTTCCGGACCCCCCCCTCGCCTCCAGCTCCTCCACCAGGTCTCCTTTGCCAAAGTGTAGAGATTGTATGATATGATATGTTGTCATACTAAGGGAATACTGAATGAAGAAGCCAACCAGGGATCCCAAATTGCTTGGAATTGGGTAATGTCGTCTAGTATGACATAAGTTAACCGCTCATTTATAAGTAAATGATTGATCTTACCAATCACCTCCGTAAAGTTAAGAGTCTCTTTCTTCCAACTCCTGGCTATGTGTGTCTTAGTAGCTAACGCCATTAATTGGTATAGTTTATTCTGCGTTTTAGATAAATCCGTAACACGAATCCCTAGCAAACAAGACTCCATTGAGGGCGTAACTGCCTTGTGGAAGAGTGCGGAGGCTAATTGGGCTAATTGCCCCCAAATTTTCTGAACGAATGGACATGACCACCATGTGTGTATGATCCCCTATACTTTGGCACCCCCTAAAGCATTTATTGCTCTCTGACGGTTTGAATTTCTGTAATTTGTCAGGTGTACAGTAGACTCTATGCAAAACTTTGATGGACGTCTCCAGTAAGGCCGAATTAAGAGAACCTCTAGAGAGATTGGAGCAGGATTCTGACCATTTACCCCAGTCCCACTCCACCCCAAGATCCCTCTCCCATTGTATAAAATACCTGGGTTTTTGGTCGCTTGTAGAGTTAAGAAAGGTGTCGTAAAGTGAACCCAGAATACCCTTGGTAAGGGGTAGACTTTTACATATAACGGACATCCAGGAGGCTTTAGGATGTCCAAGTTCTCTTGAGCTCTTACTGACCCAGCTCCTAATTTTCAAATAATTATAGAATTCTGTGACAGGTAGGTCGTGGGTTGTACAGAATTGGTCGTATGTCAGCAAGCTATCGCTCAGAAACCAGCTCCCTACGCGGTCCAAGTTTCTAGAAGTCCACCAAAATCTAGAGATGTCATTCGAGTCTGCCAGGATTTGTGGAAAAGACATGACTGACATCATTGGGGATAGTCCTGTAGGGAGTAACCGCCTGGATTTAGAGTTGGCCCACCCCCATGCACGAAGGGTTTGTGAAATCATGGGATTTTGATGGGTTTTGAATGGGGCTAGTTCTTTTGGGATCCATATCAGCTTATCCCAACTGTGGGGGAACATTTGCTGGTTTTCCATAAAAACCCAGGCTGGCTGATGTGTTTTAGAGTGTGCCCTGGGAAGGTGGGCCAATTGAGCGGCTTTAAGATATAGCTTTAAATTCGGGCAAGCAAGTCCTCCTCTATTTTTCTGCCTATACATCACCTGTCTAGAGATACGAGGGCGTTTATTTCCCCATATAAACCTAAACATGTTATTCTGGAACCTGTCAAGGTCTGTAGGTGAGATTGGGATGGGAATGGTTCGAAAGAGATACAGAACTTTGGGTAGAATGCTCATTTTAGCCGCCGCTATGCGACCCGTCCAAGAAATGTTGTAGTTCGTCCATCTCTGCATGTCATCGGTCAAAGATTTGTATATAGGCGGGAAATTAGCCTTATATAGGTCAGCTATATTAGATGTAAGTTTGACTCCTAGGTATTTTACATGGCGTGCCGGCCATACAAAATTATAGTCAGATTTGAGAGAGTCAATCTCTGATTGTGCCATACCCAACCCCATTGCTTCCGTTTTCTCTACATTTAGTTTAAGACCTGAGATATTACTAAATTCGGTTATAGTTGACATAAGAGTTGGGATCGATTGAAGGGGCTTGGTCAAGGTGCATAATATATCGTCAGCAAAAAGAGAGCATTTAAAGTGCTGATGACCCACTGGAATCCCAAAGATGCCTGCATGAGATCTGATCGCCTGTGCAAGAGGTTCCATGGCAAGCGCAAATAGTAGTGGTGAGAGTGGGCACCCCTGTCTGGTCCCTCTTTGAATATGAATATTTGCCCTGCGCTCTCCTGGCAGCTTCAAGTTGGCTGTTGGGGAGTTATAGTAGCTCCTTAGCAAGTTAATGAAGCGTCCTCTAAATCCAAACTTGTCAAGTATTTTATATAAATACGGCCATTCGACCGTATCAAAAGCCTTTTCAATGTCCAGAGCTAGAAGACACATTGGAGTATGAGTTTTATGTGCTATATACTGAGAATTTAAGACCCTCCTGACATTGTCCCCTGCTTCTCTGAAAGGGATAAACCCCGCCTGATCCTTATGGATTAAGTCTGGTAAAAATTTAGATATACGGTTAGCCATAATTTTGGCTAAGATCTTGACATCTCCATTAATCAGCGAGATAGGACGATAATTTTTAATCTCTAGATTATCCCTACCCTCCTTAGGAAACACAACTAGATCAGCATGATTTAGTTCAGGGGGCATGGATTCTCCATTCAATATAGCATTGAAGAGGAGCGTTAAATAGGGGGTTAGCAAGTGTTCAAATTTTTTGTAATATAGGTTTGTGAGGCCATCCGGCCCTGGGGATTTACCTAATTTAAGACCTTGGATAGTGGTTCTAACCTCTTCATGAGAAACCTCCGCATTCAAGTCAGCCAAATGGTGATCTAATAACACTGGAAGGTCCTGAGTGCTAAGAAACGAGTGTATGTCCGCCTCACTGCATTGAGACTGGGAGGAGTAAATTTGTTGATAAAAAATTTTAAATGCCTTTTGAATGTCATTAGGGCTATATGAGATTTGGCCATCAGCCATCCTAATCTGAGTGGTTCTATGTCGTGAAAATGTATTGCTAAGCCTTCTAGCTAAAAGAGAATCCGGCTTATTCGCCTTCCAATAATAAAGATGTTTTGTCCTTCTCATCGCCTGTTCAGTACGATGTGACAGTATACCGTCAAGCTCTAGCCTGGTTTTATCAATTAGCTTACGTCCCGTAGAAGAGGGATTTTGTTGGTTTGATCCCTCCAGTCTCTTTAATGTCGCCGTTAGGTCTGCCTCCTTCTGCCTAAGAGCTTTTCTCTGGGAGGAGGCCAGTTTAATACAGGTTCCCCTGATATAGGCCTTATGGGTGACCCAAAGCCAGCCGGCTCCGGTCTCAGGGGAGACATTAGTCTCAAAAAAGACCCTTAAATCATTGGCTATTGTTTCCCTGCTACTTGGGTTAGATAACAGGGACTCATTCATTCTCCAAGTATAGGGGGGTCGTAGGTTAGGGCCCAAGTCCACCTCAATAAGTACCAGGGAGTGATCCGACCAGGGGCAGGGGACAATGTCCGATTTTAAGATCGAGTCGAATAAAGATGTGCTAGTAAGGAAAGTGTCAATCCGAGAGTAAGTCAAATGGGTTGAAGAAAAAAATGTATATTCTCTATCCCTTGGGTGAAGCCCCCTCCAGGCATCGACCAACCCCAATCTGTTAAGTAGAAGCTTAATCCGTTTTATTTTGTTGGAAAACCTACAACTAGCAGGGGTCCCTGACCTGTCTAAAGTCGGATCTAAAGTTAGATTTAGATCCCCCCCAATTATCAGTCTACCCAGGTCTTGAGACTCAATCCTCTTCAATAAGGAGATTAGAACCGCGTAGGGAGAGGTTGTAGGAGAGTACAGGGAGACTAGTGTAGTTCTAACCCCCCCGATCGTGCCAGTCACCAGAACATAGTTACCCTCCCCATCTATCTTTGTGTTCTCTACCTGGAAAGGAAAGTTTTTATGTAGCAGAATTGCACACCCCGCTCTCTTAGTGGGAAGAGTGGCCAGGTAGTAGGTGGGATATTCCTTGTGCAAGAATGTAGGCTTGTTGTCCTGGGAGAAGTGGGTTTCCTGCATGAAGATGACTGCCGGTTTGTGTTGTTTATAAAATGTGAAGGCTTTCCTCCTCTTAAAGGGGGAGTTAAATCCCTTCACATTATGGGTTAACAGAGTATACTTAGAGGTAGCCATTGCAAGATAAGAGTAAGACCCTAGCTGTGTGTGTCATTACCTGATAGCTGGTGCCATACGAAGCAAGGCGGGAGGGAGCCCGGAAAGCCAGCTTCTGCCAAGGGAGTCGGATAGCAGCTGCCTGAGATGTCGTCCTGCCCTCAAACAGAGATTTAAATGCAGAAAAGAATAGTGTTAGCTTTAGGCCATTAAGGTAAAAACATTTAAATAAGCAGATAAACAGTGTCAAGTTCACAGTAAGCAGTTCTCTAAGGCTATAACTACGAAGTTGTTGAACTAAAAACATGAAATAACAATCACTTTTAACTAGTACTCCTCCTCCAAGACTCTAAGCAAGGAGAAGAAATCGTCCACTTAAGGTGGGAACACAATCCAGCAGGCTGTACAATCAATGATGAGCTTATAACCTAAACTACACACCCTTTTGAATCAAATCTTAAGGCAAAATAGGTTTACATCTAACATTCTATTTGGCATCAAGAATTACGTTATGAAATTCCGCTCCAGGTAGGATCTAGTCCGGACGTGAGCTCGCCCTTGGGTCAGCCATTTGACTAGCATCCCCCGTGCAGGCCCTGTGTACTGCACCCGGGCCCCTTGCACTGTTCAGAGTAAGTTTCATTCCCCCCTGAGGGGAAGCGTGTTTACTGTGGACTTGGGCTGCCACCAACGTCCATTGTCTCTTAGGGATAGGCGGTTGAGATTGCTCTTGCCGTGGTTCCTGCAGTTCCCCAGAGTAAAGCTGCAAGCGGTGTAGCACCGACAAGCAGTCCTCCAGTGTACGTGTAGTGTAAGTCGTACCCTTGGAATTGAAGGAAAGGGCAAATGGAAAGTTCCATCGGTACTGAATTTTGTGGTGAAGCAAGATTGTAAGAGCCGGTTTCATTAGCCTCCTTTTGTTGAGGGTGTCAGGGGACAGGTCGGCATAAATCTGCAAAGGGGAGTCGTCCGGGCCCTTAACAGTGTGTAGCTTCCTTGTAGCCGAGAGTAGAGTGTCTCTAGCTTGCTGCCTCAGGAATCTTACAATGACATCTTTCGGAGCATCCGGACTCCTCATGCCTCCTAGAGCCCTATGAGCTCGCTCAATTTCCCACATGCTTTCATCCTGATCAGGAAGAATTGCAGCCACAGTGTCTCTTAGGTATTGGGTTAGATCTTGTATGGCTCTTGGTATGCCGCGGATGCGTATGTTGTGGCGGCGCGAGCAGTTTTCTAGATCCTCTATCTTATCTGCGAGTTCAGAAACCTGGTAAGTGTTTTGAGCTATCGATGTCCTGTCCTTTTCCTGAGCGTCCGCCAATTGGTCCGTCATATCTTCCAAAAGTTGGGTACGCTGGCCCAATTCCCTCAGATCCTGTCTCAGGGGATCAATCGCCTTAGCCAAGAGTCTTTCAATCGTAGCCACAGCCTTGTCTGATAGGTCTAATTGCTGGTGGGGTCCCTTGGGCCGCCCTTCCTGATCTGAGTCTTCAGAGCGTTCAGAGAGAGAGTCTGCCAAGGGTGGACGCTGGGTCGCTCTTGGCTGAAAATGATCCTGTATACCCTTGGCCGGGGTGACTCGCTTGGGCTTCGGCATCTTGGCCTTGAGGTTGAGACTGTCGGCAAAATTCCCGCTGTGAAATCAATATGCAGGGTGCGAGGAGCTAGTGCAGTGAGCGCTGGGCTCAACCATCTATTGCCTCCGCCAAGGGTGGTATGCCAGTTCCATATGTGTAAGGAGATGTCTGCTAGAAGAATTGCTGAATTATGTCCCCATTTAGCTCTTAGCCCATGGTAGGGGCGTGCCCTTCAGTCAGGTCCAGCAGTTGCCTGGAACTCCTGAAGCAATCTCTATATGGCAATGAGAGTCAGGATTGCCAACAAATTCCAGGGATACTGAGTCAGCTTATTGGAGCCAACTTGATGATCGTAGCTTCTCAGGCGCCAATTTGAGTAAGGCAAGATACTGTTGAACTCTGCGTGCAGCATGCGGCGACTGGTATACCAGCTCTGCTCTCAATGAAAGTACTGTATTCACCTGCTTGTTATTCACTGATAGCCAAAGTCTTGCTGCAATACTCCCAATGGCCGCCAGGCGGCAGTGCAGCTAAAGATATGCAAACAGTTCAACACAGTCCATGGACAGAATGCACTTACACAATCATTACACAGACCCTTAAGGATTCAACAGTCCTGTGCATTCACTTGAAGGCATATAAAGATAGTATTAAGTAATGTGTAAAGGCAGGCTCTTGTAAAAAGGAGCAAGGGTATGAGAAATGGTCCCAGTGAGACTCCCACTTCAATTAGCTCTTACACAGTCCTCCTGTACAGTCCACTTGAGGGGGGCAGAATAAAAAAACAGCAGAAAATAGAGGGCACACTTGCCTTGATGCCTCTGTGCTGGGTCTGTTAAGGCTTCTCTCTCTCTCCCTGGGCAAGAAGGGGTACAGCCTGCCAGAGATAGCATGTGTGGCTGTTGCCTGGCTAGGAGGTGATGTTACCCCCCCCCCCTTGTTGTTGGGGAAGAGCTGCCCCGGGTGTTTATGTGGGCCAACGCCCCAAGATGGCGGTTCCGCCGGGTTCCTGCCGCAGCTGTGCCTGCTCCCCCTCTGCTGCCCCACTCCTACCTTGCTCAGGCGGGTAAAGGGCCTCCAGGCCGCTTCCAGGGTGCAGGGGACAGCTCAATGTCCCGGATCACGGGGGGCAGCTCCCGCCGCCTCGCCCCGACACTCCACTTCCGCCGGCAGCCACAGGCTTAGTGGGACCGGAGCACCCGGGCTATCAGTGCTGTCCTGCTCCTTCAGGGCCCGGGTGCACAGGATCGGAGGTCTCCAGAGCCCTGCGACCAGCGTTGCAGCAGCCTCACAGGCCCTTGTAGGCCAGATCTCCCGCAGCTCCCGGGATCGTGCTCTGACCCCCCGTGTCACAGATCAAAATGCTCCTTGATGAGAGCAGATGAGGTTAGAGTGGTTTTGGGGCCAATTGGGGTAGAATTTTGCCCAAAATTCGGGCTTTACAGAGCTCTTTCAAGCAGAGCTCCTGCGTGGCACGTCTGCACAGTTTGCCCAGTAGCCACGCCCCCGCGTAAGATCTTTTCATGTTAATTTAATAAATGTATTCACTATTAATTCACATAAAAAAATATGTGAAAAATTTAGAGTGAGATAACATTATTCAAGCCTTACGAAGGTAGCCCGAGTTATCTCAGTTAAAATATTTTGCTTCCCTTCAGGACAGTGAATTAATCCGGTTTTACTGTACAACAAGGAATAAACTCTTCCAATAGTAGCGTTATCTGGCATATGAGGTTAACAGAAAACTGAAAAACTATGGTTGTAGTTCAACTATGGGAAAAGGCAGCCATCCCCCTGTGTACTTCAGTGAAGCTGTGAGCTGAAGGGTCACCCAAGATGGGCAGACAAAGGAACTTGTAACCCACTCCAGTAACTTTGCTAACATAATTTTATAGACAAGCAATGCGGTCCATAAGGTCATGTAGAGTCGGACACGACTGAACAACTAAACAACAACAAATATTTTTCTAAGATGTATCCGATGGGAATAAGTAATACATTAAAAGTACGGAAATGCTTCTTGTATACAAGGTGTGCAAAAAAACGTATTGGTAAACAATATGGACCTGATTCAATTGCAAGCCCGCAACTCGATCGTTGTAGGCAGTATGTCTGCTGTTGTGTTGTGGGCTCCCGTTTATCTCCGAATCCGGAGCTTTTCAATTGCTCAAGGGCACAAGTTACTGGGCAAAAGCCGACTCCGTAAACCATGCACTGGGTCATAGCAGTTCAGGGCGGTAATATGATCAATTAAGCAAGCCCGTAACCTCCCATTTCGAATCAGCCAATAGAAAATGAGACTATCATTATTACAGCAGTAAAACAGGGAGGTTACATGTCAATCAATTAGGTTCGGCGGTCCGATATGTAATCAGACTCACAAAACCCCAAAAGAAAGTATTATGAAAATGAATACCAATATGGTTCTAGTCCATGTGGGTGGCCTGACATGGATTAATTCATTGATACCCGAGATTGATTTAACCCCGAAATTAAACATAAAAATACATTTTATATACTGCTGATTTGCGAGCTTGAGACTGTTGTGCAATGAATTTTAATGTATTTCATCGCTTTCCCCATTATTTACAGTGCAGTAGTGATTTTTTATTTGCATTTACAGTGCTACGAATAGGTGTTTAACCCCCTTGCGCGTCCTCTTTAGCACTCGTAGAATGTTCTCCTTCATCCAAGGGTACTGAGGGAGCTGGGTTATGTAATAGCCAAACCATTATATCTAATCTTTCAAGACTCACTCACTACAGGGTCTCTACCAGATGACTGGAGAAAAGCAGTGGTGATACCTATATTTAAGAAGGGATCTAGAGCAAATCCGGGGAATTATAGACCAGTGAGCCTCACTTCTGTAGTTGGGAAGCTTTTAGAAGGGTTAATAAGGGACAGAATACAAGAATATGTCTATTTGAACAGGATCATAGGTAGCAGTCAACACAGATTTATGAAGGATAGGTCGTGTCAGACCAATCTAATTAGTTTTTATGAGGAGGTTAGTAGGAACTTGGATCAGGGCAATTCAGTGGATGTAGTCTTTTTAGATTTTTCAAAGGCATTTGATACAGTGCCACATGGAAGACTAGTGAGCAAACTAAGGGATACAGGAATTGCAGTAAATATCTGCTCATGGATGGAGAGCTGGCTAAAAGACAGGAAGCAAAGGGTTGTTGTGAATGGAACATACTCCGATTGGTCTAATGTGATAAGTGGGGTTCCTCAAGGTTCAGTAATAGGTCCTCTCCTTTTTAACATATTTATTAATGACATTGAAGTAGGACTCGAATGTAGTGTCTCCATTTTTGCTGATGACACTAAGTTGTGCAAGGTAATACAATCAGATAATGATGTACTTTTTCTACAAAAGGATTTGCATAAATTAGAGAAATGGGCGGCTAAATGGCAGATGAGATTTAATACAAATAAATGTAAGGTTATGCATTTGGGAAGGAACAATAGCCAAGCAATCTATAATCTTAATGGAGCAAATCTAGGGGTATCAGATATTGAAAGGGATTTGGGAGTACTAGTGGACAACCACCTAGGTAACAGCGCTCAAAGCCAAGCAGCAGCTGCAAAGGCAAATAAAATATTAGCATGTATTAGGAAGGGTATAGGAGCCAGGGAAAAATATATAATTCTGCCACTATACAAAGCCCTAGTACGCCCTCATTTGGAATATGGAGTACAATTTTGGGCACCACCTCATAAAAAAGACATTTTAGAGCTGGAAAAAGTACAGAGAAGGGCAACAAAACTAATAAGGGGAATGGAGGGGCTAAGTTATGAAGAAAGACTAACCAAATTTAACTTATTTTCGCTAGAAATAAGGCGTCTAAGAGGAGATATGATTACCTTATATAAATACATCCAGGGTCAATATAAGGCTTTGTCAAGTGAACTTTTTGTAGCAACAGATTTTCAACTGACAAGAGGACATCCTTTGAGGTTAGAGGAAAAAAGATTTCACCTTAAACAAAGAGAAGGGTTCTTCACAGTTAGGGTGGTTAAACTGTGGAATTCTCTACCAAAGGAGGTGGTGACAGCGAATTTGATAGACAACTTCAAAAAGGGGTTACATATATTTTTGAATAAAGAGGGCATTCAAGGCTATCCTAGATAACTAGCAAAGGAATATTGATCCAGGGAGAAATTTGATCGCCAGTTTCTGGGGTCAGGAAGGAATTTTGCTTTTTTTTCCCCTTATGAGGCAATTGGCAAAGTTTCAATGTTTTTTTTTTTTTTTCGGGTTCCCTTCCTCTGGATCAATAACAATTAACAATAATAATAAATAGTCCACATTAGAAAGATCAATAGAGATCTAAAAAGGTTGAACTTGATGGACTAACTCTTTATTCATCCTCCAATACTATACTATTAATAATTATTTAATCAATAATTTAATTAATAACTAATCCGCATATTGCAGATCAGAGGAGATCTTAACAGGTTGAACTTGATGGACTGAAAGTCTTTTTTCAACCTTAATAACTATGTAACTATGTAACTATGTAACTATGTAACTATTTGCCATTTACGGATGTGAAAACATTTGGCTTGGGGAAATTGTGCAATTGCATAGCGATTCGCGATTTATCCATCGTAACTCTTGCCAAAGTGAGGGATCAAAGTCTTCGGGAGGCTGCAAGTTACGAGTTTAACCATCTCAACTTTTTCTAGGCCGTAACTCGTAACCCGTTTGGAGCCCACATAAAGACGCCAATTGAATAGCAAATTAACTGGTGACCTCCCTTACGTGCTACAGTAACATGCAAAAGCTCAATTGAATCGGGCTCTATGTGTCCTTTTCTTTTGGACAATGCAATTCTCCATTATATTAAATATTGTGAATGAATTAACATTAATTATTGAAGCATAGAATCATTATTCCTAAATTATTTTAGAGTAGGCAACTCTAATTGTAGCTGTTCCTAACTCTTTGTTTTAATTGAATGACAGGTATTAATAAAGAGCTTTACTTCTGAGTGACCTAATGTAAAGACTCTTTAACACACTTGACAGACTACTTGGCATGTCCTCCACCGAGAATGACAGGTCTATTTTCTTTAAGTCCTGGGATCTACAGGATCTATTTTCTTATGGCAAAATGTTGGCCTTTTCCATGCGTCTGCCAGCTCCCATTGATTTAAGGCGGTGTGTTTTCTTTGTGATAATGAATACTAGGGTACTTTTCCTGTGTGAAAAAAGTGATTCCCAATGTCAAACTGTCAACAACAGTGGATACGTCTGAACCTGTCCCGAATCAGGGATATAAATGGCAGGCGCATTGTCTAGCTTGTTTGACATTTCATATAAACAATAAAGAGGTCGTTGGATTAGTATCGGGAGTCTGAGTTTAGCTCATGTTTATGGTTGGTATGTCGGTGTTTGTAAGAACAACATATACAACTATGAATACAAGATTTATTATTCGCAATATAAACAATAGTTCTTATGAAGCCGAAGGTTTCAGAAACAAAAATGTGATGTATTAGCAAATACTGGATATGCACAAAGTAAATATACAGATCTAGGTTTAGTTTTGCAATAAATAAATATGTGTAATTACTTCAATATTATTTTTTTTATGCTTGTGATAATATGTGTTGTTGTTGTTCAGTTGTGTCCGACTCTCCTGCAACCTCATAGGCTGTAACACACCAGGCACATCTTTATGGCTAAGTGGTCATGCTGATCTACTTGGTTTTCATTGCAGAGAAACGGGAGTGGGTTGCCAGTTCCTTCTCTAGTGGGCCAAAGCATTCAGCTCCTGGTATTCCTAGGTGGTCTCCCATGCAGTGGTGTAGCTAGAGCTGTTCTGTCTCTCTCACACACACACACACTCTCTCTCTCTCTTTCACTCACACTCTCCCTCTTCTTCCCTCTCTCTCCCTCATACTTTCTCTTTCTCTCTCTCTCCCTCACAGTAACTTTCTCTCCCTGCTCTCTCTCTCTTTCGATCTCTCAGCTCTCTCTCTCTTCCTCCCCTCTCCCTCTTCTCTCTCCCTCCCGTATCTCTCCTTCCTCTCTCTCCTCCTCTATCTATCACTCCTCTCTCTCCTTCCTCTCTCTATCTCCCTCCCCTCTCTCTCTTCTTCCTCTCTCTATCCTCCTGCACTCTCCTTCCTCTCTCTTCCTCTCCTTTCTCTCCTTCCTATTTCTTCCTCTCCTCTCTCTCCTTCTTCTCTCTCTCCTTCTTCTCTCTATCTCCCTCCCCTATCTCTCTCCCTCTTCTCTCCCCTCTCTCCCTCCGTCCTCTCTCACTCCTCTCTATCTCCCTCTTCCTCCTTCCTTCTTTCTCTCCCTCTTCTCTTTCTCCCTCCACTCTATTTCCTTCCTCTCTCTATTCCCTCCTCTCTCCATCCGCTTTCTTCCTCTCCTCTCTCTTTACTTTCTCTCCTCTCTCTCTTCTATCTTTCCCTCCCTCATCTCTCACTCCTCTATCTTCTCACTCCTCCTCTCCCTCTTCGATATCTCCCTAATCTCTCTCTCCTACTCCTCTCTACCTCACGTCCTCCTTCCTCTCTCTCTCTCTCCTCTCTCTCTCTATCCATTCCCTCTCTCTCCCACTCCCCTTTCTCTCCTTCCTCTCCTCTTTCTATCTCCCTCCTCTCTCTTCCTCTTCTCTCTCTCTCTTCTATCTCTCTCCTCTCTTTCTTTCTCCCTTCTCACTCTTTCCCTCCCCTTTCTCTCCTTCCTCACTTTCCCTCATTCCTCTCTCTCCTTCCTCTCTCTCCCTCAACTCTTTCTCCTTCCTCTCTCTCCCTCTACTCTCTTTCCCCTCCTCTCTCTCTCCTTCCTCTATCTCCTTCCTCGCTTTATATCCCTCTACTCTATTTCCTTCCTCTCTTTATCTCCCTCTACTCTATTTCCTTCCTCTCTCTATCTCCCTCCCCTCTCTCGTCCTCCTCTTTCTTCATCGCCTCTCTCTCTTCTGTCTCTCCCTCCTCTCTCTTCATTCTCTATATCCCTCTATTTCTATCTCCTCTCTATATTTCTCCCTCCTCTCTCTCTTCTATATCTCCTTCCTCTCTACCTCTCTCCCTCCCCTTCTCTCTCTCTCTCTCACACACTCACTCACTCACTCACACACACACACACACACACACACACACACACTATCACTCATGATCTCCCTCCTCTCCCCTCTCTCTAACCATCCTCTCCCTCTCCCTCTCTCTTACACTATCTCTTTCTCTCTCTCCCTCCTCCCTCTCTCCCCCCTCCCTCTCTCTCTCCTCCCTCTCTCTCTTTCCTCCTTCACTCTCCCTCCTTCCTCTCTCTCTCTTCCCTTCTGTCTCTCACTCCTCTCTCTCCCCTTCTGTCTCTCCCTCCTGTCCCTCCCTCTCTCTTTCCCCCTCTCTCTCTTTCTGTGTCTCTCCCTCCTCCTCTCTCTTTCCCTCTTCCTCCTCTGTCTCACACACTTCCTTCCTCTCTCCCTTCCCTCCCCCTTTTTCTGGCTTCACCCCTGTCTGCTCCGCTTCTCCTTCACAGAGAGGACGAGAGTGAGGGACCAGGGAGGCATAGGCAGCCTGGGTGAAGGAGATCCGACCCCAAGGTGGTGCGCCCTGGGTGGTGCGCCCCACCCGCCCCCCTATTCCTAAGCCACTGCTCCCATGCAAATACTGACCAGGCCCAACCCTGCATGGCTTCAGGGTGGTGTAACCTCTTGGCTCCCTGACTGGAATCCAACCCACTAATAATAAAGTTAGTAGTAATACAAATGAAAGCAAGTGGTTACAACTGCTATCTCTTTAAGGTATATTTAAATTTCCTGGATTATGAATGCATCTGATAGAGAATAAATAAATACATGTTGCAGAGCCTCTATAATACAAGTTACAGTGCAGTTTGAATGAAATGCAGCCCTGCAGCACATGGCGGTACATCATGTATTTTTTATTAACCCTGGCATTTAAAAATAAGCATGTTAAAATGATGTTAATTAAAACATGAATAATACACTAGTATATGTTATATTGTAGTTTACTTGAGGATTCGTCATTTTGCTTTGTCCATTAGCTATTTACATTCACATTTATATGTATAAGAATCAATATGCCATTATATACATCAGACAAAGAGAAAACATAACCAGCATTAAAAATGCATTAAATAGAAAGAATAAACAGGTTGGAAAAAGCCATGGAAAAACAGCCATAGATAAATAAATCAAGTCTTTGAACAAGGTTACCTCTCAATAAATATAAAATAATTGTATTTACTGGAGCTGAAGGTCTTGCATTGTTGTTACTCCAGTACTTGTAGTTACTCTATATTGTGTAATCGTGTTATTTTTTGTATTTTGCATACGTAAAAATATGCAGTGTTTTTCAAACTTATTTTCCATAATTTTGTATTAGTTATTCTATGCCAATCTGACTCTTTTTAATACAATACAATTTTACTTTATTTTCTGGTGCCTAACACCAAATACATTTAATTGCACAAAGAACTTGTGAGAACCTTAAAATACCGTCTTAATTGCTTAAATGAAGCTGCAATTAACACCTTTATGGATTATAGTTTAGTTTTATAAGACTTAATATATATTGAAAAGGTCAAACATCCCACACCAAACATTTTAAACCAAACATTATCTAAAGGGATAGCAAAAAAGATAAGGCCTGTGATCTCAATGGGTCCTCCTAACTGGAAGGCTCTCTAACAGCAGCCCCAAATCTGGCTAAAGCCTCTACCATAGAAAAACAGAAAGTATATATATATATATGTATATATATATATATAGATAATTATAATAACTTTAGTTTAATAACTTTAGTTGTCTATTTTTGCAGTTTACCTAATCTATATATAAGCTTTTCAGAGAAAAAAAAGCTACTTAAAATTAGTTTTACTTGTAGTTTCACAGAATGATCTTACTATGGATCATACCCTGAGCAAATGATGTTGTCAGGGAACTGTTTTCTTTCCATTATCCATCCAGAATAACGTGTTTTCTCCATTGTCCGTCTTCTACAACTTCCACTTGTTAAACCTTATTGATCAGGCCCAGTTAAGTAATGTTCAGCTACTTAGTAAACTACAAATAATAATAATAGGATGCAAGCATAGTATCAAAGTAATGTTTGCCATACACCCAACCTTTAGTAAACACTATTAAATGTCACACTGCATTGTAAATAAGGCTTGGTTACGCTCTGCCTCTTTGGTGAGAGCTCTTCTACACCCATTTTATGATTCTACCATGTCTTGTAGACAATGTACTATAAACTAATATTACAAATATTTAGAAGAATCCATTTGTATCAAGTGGAAATGCATAGCAAAAAATGCAGATCTTTTTTTTTATTATTTTTTAGAAAACAATATAAAATTAAAAAATTTCGTTCCACCTCAAGCTTTTTGATGAAGAAGGGAAGATGAATGCATATTAGCTGGGGCAGATTTATCAGTAGGCAGACTAGGCATCTAACATGTGTGCTTCTCATGTGATACAACATTGTAATTTCCCCTTTGCATACATACAGGGGTTTGTGTACCTCAGTGAAACTGTGAGATATACCATATAGGGTCATCAAAGATGGGCAGATCATAGCAGAAAGGAAAGACAATTTGCGTTCCACTGGAGAAGGAATTGGCAACCCACACCAGGATCATTGCCATGAAAACCTTATGAATGAGCACAACCACACACAACATGTGCCTGGCATGATGCAGTCCATAGGGTCAATAAGACTGAACAACACACCTAAGCAGGAATATACGAGAAAGAACTATCGGTAACCCTGCTGTACAGCATACCATGTTTGAGGGGTGCTTTGCCATTTGTGTCCAATTTAGGAAGAGACATATGTAGTCTCATTGATGAGTGAGTTTGACCGTGATATTTCTTTGTTTCCCGTGCACACGCTCAGACGCACCCAGTTGTACAACTAAGTGAATATCCTGCTTACCCTGCTCTCAACTCACCCCAAACAGAAGGTATCACATGCATGTCATCACCTAGACACTATCGGAGTCAGCTAAAAGTAAGACTTTACTTAAAATGCTATTTTGCTCATGGCTTACATAGCTGCTATATTTACATACTTCACAAACATATAGATCAGCTATAGCCCTATAAGTAAAAAAAATAAGGCTCCCCTTTTTTCTCTTTCGTGAAGAACTCACGTAGAATTGTGACTTTTCGTCCTAGCAATTTCACAAATTTCTTATTTGCTCCAAGTAAGACGCAATTCTTTCCGTTACGGTAGCCACCCATATGTTTCCTGTAAGAATGATATTATTTGATCATTACTAAATATATTCAATTCTGACTTTATGAGCAACCCAGTAAGTAATGACATACACATTTTGATGAATAAAACATAGAAAAGCACTTAAAGTTTGAAACCTGTATTTAATTTCTTATATTCCTGTAAATTAAAGTCATCCTTACCCAGAAACAACATAAAATGTAAAATGTGTTGTTACTATTTACTGTGATGAAGATACTTTGGAAAGTGTGGATTGTGATACAGTTGCTTATAAAAAACAGAATCATAGAAAGTTGTTAACCTGAAACCGATTAGTGATGCAATCAGAAGTTTAAGAAAACGAATTCAATGCAACTTTCAAAAATTACATACTGACTTCAGCAGATGCTTCTCTCCAGTCACTCAGCTGTCCAGCGGGTGAGAGAGGATATGCCCAGTAGGCTGTCCTGATAGGAGTATGTATCTACCTCCTTCCCTGTAGTTGCAAAACTAAAATGATCAGAAAAATTAGGACAACCTCCTGGGCAGATGCTCTTCCACCTCCTGAAAACCTAACAGGGGTGGAGAGAAGCAGCTATACTAGTCCCTGATTGCTTATAATCTTTGTTTTCACTTCCTAAAATCTTGGCCTGCCTTCTACAACTCAGGAAGACACAGACTCTGTAGAACTTGGTCTCATACTAACCAGACAGTGACCAGTGCTGCAATATGCTGTTGAGACGTGGTCCCTGATAGGCTAGAACTCTACGCCGTGTATCCAGCACTACAGAGTCTGTGTCTGCGTATCCTGCAGTGGGCATACTAATACCGGGACTATTTGTATGATTTTAGGCAGTAACAACAGAGCCTATAAGCACTTATTAATAAAATAGAGTACATAAAAGTAAATTGATACACCGGTATATTATGTACCTAGTAAAATCCAGAAACCTTCGATATACCTTTAAATCCGATTCTAATAGCAGACGAATAAAGGAATGATAGTTATGAAAGTGCTGTTTAAGTCATCTGTCCATATGTTGTTGACGTAGTATGTAAGACCAGACTTTGGTTTGGTGGGATGCACTTTTTGGTACCCAGACTAAGATCTTCCAATCAACAACATTATGTCAACTGTCCCTCAAATGTGTTTCCCAATTTATGTAAGCATCCTCCTTCTGGACCGCTAACTTGTCATGGGGAAGGGACTTGTGTACCTCAATGAAGCTTTGAGCTATACCATGTAGGGTCACCCAAGATGGGCAGGCCATAGCAGAGAGATAAGACAAATAGCAGTCCCCAAGATAACTTTATGTAAACGTACAAACCAGAGACCATCCTGGTGTGCTGCTGTCAGAGGCAACAGAACGACTAAACAACAACATCCTGCTTCTATGCTCCAATTGCTGTAAGAGCTACCTAGCCTTTGGGGATGGCGTATCAATAATCATTATAAACAACTTTTCCATTTCATTAGATGAAACAAGTTTATCTTTGTGTATTAAAATTGGCACTTGAAAATAGCCGTTTTCTTACCATCTTTAGGGCTGTGGCTCTCTCATCATTTGCAAACTGTGACACGGCCTGACTTCCCGAAAGCTGCCTATTTACTGCACAGCTTTACTAGCACCTTCAGCAAAATGTGCCTCACATTTTTACATAGTTACATAGTTACATAGTAATTAAGGTTGAAAAAAGACTTTCAGTCCATCAAGTTCAACCTGTTAAGATCTCCTCTGATCTGCAATATGCGGATTAGTTATTAATTAAATTATTGATTAAATAATTATTAATAGTATAGTATTGGAGGATGAATAAAGAGTTAGTCCATCAACTTCAACCTTTTTAGATCTCTATTGATCTTTTTAATTTGGACTATTTATTATTATTGTTAATTGATCCAGAGGAAGGCAAACAGAAAAAAAAAAAACATTGAAACTTTGCCAATTGTCTCATAAGGGGAAAAAAAAGCAAAATTCCTTCCTGACCCCAGAAACTGGCGATCAAATTTCTCCCTGGATCAATATTCCTTGCTAGTTATCTAGGATAGCCTTGAATGCCCTCTTTATTCAGAAATATATCTAACCCCTTTTTGAAGTTGTCTATCGAATTCGCTGTCACCACCTCCTTTGGTAGAGAATTCCACAGTTTAACCACCCTAACTGTGAAGAACCCTTTTCTTTGTTTAAGGTGAAATCTTTTTTCCTCTAACCTCAACGGATGTCCTCTTGTCAGTTGAAAATCTCTTGCTACAAAAAGTTCACTTGACAAAGCCTTATATTGACCCTGGATGTATTTATATAACGTAATCATATCCCCTCTTAGACGCCTTTTTTCTAGCGAAAATAAGTTTAATTTGGTTAGTCTTTCTTCATAACTTAGCCCCTCCATTCCCCTTATTTAGTTTTGTAGCCCTTCTCTGTACTTTTTCCAGCTCTAAAATGTCTTTTTTATGAGGTGGTGCCCAAAATTGTACTCCATATTCCAAATGAGGGCGTACTAGAGATTTGTATAGTGGGAGAATTATATCTTCTTCCCTGGCTTCTATACCCTTCCTAATACATGCTAATATTTTATTTGCCTTTGCAGCCGCTGCTTGGCTTTGAGCGCTGTTACCTAGGTGGTTGTCCACTAGTACTCCCAAATCCCTTTCAATATCTGATACTCCTAGATTTGCTCCATTAAGATTATAGATTGCTTGGCTATTTTTCCTTCCCAAATGCATAACCTTACATTTATTTGTATTAAATCTCATCTGCCATTTAGCCGCCCATTTCTCTAATTTATGCAAATCCTTTTGTAGGGAAAGTACATCATTATCTGATTTTATTACCTTGCACAACTTAGTGTCATCAGCAAAAATGGAGACACTACATTCGAGTCCTACTTCAATGTCATTAATAAATATGTTAAAAAGGAGAGGACCCAATACTGAGCACTGAGGAACCCCACTTATCACATTAGACCAATCGGAGTATGTTCCATTTACAACAACCCTTTGCTTCCTGTCTTTTAGCCAGCTCTCGATCCATGAGCAGATATTTACTGCAATTCCTGTATCCCTTAGTTTGCTCACTAGTCTTCCATGTGGCACTGTATCAAATGCCTTTGAAAAATCTAAAAAGACTACATCCACTGAGTTGCCCTGATCCAATTTCCTACTAACCTCCTCATAAAAACTAATTAGATTGGTCTGACACGACCTTTCCTTCATAAATCCATGTTGACTGCTACCTATGATCCTGTTCAAATAGACATATTCTTGTATACTGTCCCTTATTAACCCTTCTAAAAGCTTCCCAACTACAGAAGTGAGGCTCACTGGTCTATAATTCCCCGGATTTGCTCTAGATCCCTTCTTAAATATAGGTATCACCTCTGCTTTTCTCCAGTCATCTGGTAGAGACCCTGTAGTGAGTGAGTCTTTAAAGATTACATCCTGAAAAGATAGGATGATTTCCAGGGAAAAGGTCAAGTTAAAAACAACAGTTTTCAGTGTAAGTTTTACCATTTGTTTCATTTCAACAAATTAAAAAGTTGTATATACTGTACAGACCTTTCCTGATAGCTGTGGACCGCGGCCATCATTTTAGTCACTTTCAACAGAGATTTTAGTCAATATCCTAGCTTTATGGTTTGGGTTTAGTGTTAGGGTTTAAGGTTGTGGGTTAGGGTTTAGCGGTTAGGGATAAGGAGTTAGGTTTAGGGTTGGGTTTAGGGTTTAAGGTTAAGGGTTAGAGTTGGAGGTTAGTGTTTAGGATTTAGGGCTTAGGTTTGGGTTAGGGTTTAGGAATTAGGGTTGGGATTAGGGTTAGGGTTTAGTGTTAGGGTTTAAGGTTAGGGGTTAGGGTTTGGGGTTAGTGTTTAGGATTTAGGGGTTAGGGTTTAGTGTTGGGTTAGGGTTTAGGATTTAGGGGTTATGGTTGGGTTTAGGGCTTTGGGTACTGGCAGGTAATAAGCTTTACACTAACAAGAAACTCACTAAAATATTAACCGCTTCGCCTAGTTGTCGATAGCCCCACTGCCGGCGGTCCGCGAACAGGAAAGATTTAGATGTATTACACAAAACTCATGAAAGCTAAATCATTAAAGCCGCCATTTAACAGGGCCTTTACAGTATTTTGAGAAGTTAACAGGTGGCACTGTGTAAATTCTCCTCTTTCACTGGACCTCCATCCACAGTATTCATTCCCAATTCTTTACATTATGTGGTATAGATTGGTTACATCTGTTTAGCCTTCATCAATTATTATCAAGTATAAGTGTTATTAACAAAGAAAAACAAGCATAGGAAGCTAATGGAAAGGAATTGGAATTTGCCACATTTCACATCCTCAGTTTTCTAGCTCAGTAACTAGATTTTATAAACATTGTCATTTATTTTCTCATAATCATCCAATCAAGCACTGACTAGGAACATTCATAATTATACATTTCCATTCAAACGAAAAACAACACAATTTGCTGTAGCTACAAATAAGTAGTTTAAAACTCATTCATTAGAAAACCGAAATAGCATCATCCAGTTTTAACTTCAGGGGCCCAACATCAAGGGAATGTAATAGAACAAATGACGTAATTAGCAACATTTTTTACACCAAATAAATTAGAGGGACACAGTACTCATGTATTTGCTGTGTTGTACATTTGGAAAACACGTCTTAAAAAGTGCATTTTTTTTTGCTAACAATAAGGGAACAAAAATCTGTGCTGCTTTGCTATAATCTGCAATGTTTAATTGTGTTCAGAATTGCTTAAATCTTAGCAAGAAATGTAATTCTTAAAGGTGTAGCCTACTCATGGCCACTGAATGCACAGTCACTTGTCAACAGTTTGTGAGGAAATCAGATTTGTTTATATTAAAACACATTTTGATTTAATAATCGCACAATTATGCATGATCTCAAAATGTGATCCAATGGGGTTTCTTTAAATGATAGTCAAATTAAGCATACAAATCTAAAAGTGAATAGAGGAAGGTTGGTTTACTCCTAATGCCTTTATTTCTTGGCAAGGAAGCATATCAAGCAGCAAGAACATTAGTTTGGTTAAACATTGAAACTGTGCATCCCAGAATTTATATTTGTAGACCAGGAACCTTATTGGGTGGAGTCTTTCCTCCTCTTGAGTGCTGGTTATCTTCTAGAACCAAGAAAAAGGAGTCACATAAACACTGTGGCAGTAGATATTTTAAATAATTTTCTTTATTTTATTTTAGTACATTTTGACAGTCCCAGTTATACCTTAGATCACCTGAAAAAAGCTCATGAACCACCCGGTGGTCTGTGGACCAAAGTTTAGAAATGTCTTTTTTAGATGATGATGTTTTTTCTTGAGATCAGCACTCCAACGGAGGAAAAATGCTATCCCATTAGACTGCTTTCCCATCACAGTGAGTCCTTGTTAAAGGGATATGTAAGTGAGCTGCATTATTAGTGCATCTGATAGAGGACAATTAGTAGTGTATGAAAACTTTCCATAATAAGCATTAAAACACTTACCTTGAGGTTTGCAAAATATATTTTAATTTCTGTCAGTTGAAACTCAGGGTTAACACCCACCAAACCCAGGCTAAACTGATATACAATCAGAAAAATAGTTTTGGCCAATCAGGAGGAAGTAAAGACTGAAACATTTGGAAGTAAAGACTGAAACATCTGGCAGTGGCTAGCTATTTCTTTTCTCTCTGCCTGTCTCTTTTTGGGCAATTTCAGCTGTGACCCCAGCAACCATCATTTCCTTTAGAGGTTACAAACTGTACCCTGCAGGGTACACTTTATGTAAGATTCCTAGGGGTGTGCACATCCAGATATCAGTATCATTTGTATAGTTCTCAGCAGCGCGGGCTTGCCAAAAAACGTTGGTAACGCAATGTTAAAACTGCTGGCTTGCAAAGCAAGGGCCGTGGTTGCGGCCAGGTAATGAGCACCAAAGGCGTTCATTGCGCTGGTGGAGATGAGCGCCATAGGCTCTCATCCCTATGCCCTGTACAACTTAGGCAGTAAAGGCCAAACGCGGTCACTGTACTGGTGGAGATGTTCGCAGTAGGCGCTCATCCCTATGACCCCGCACGACTTAGGCAGTCATGAACATATGACCCGCAGGACTACAGATCAACGGAAATCTCAATTACACAATTCCCAATGCGAGACCCGTAGCACTTTGAAAAAATCCAGTCGGAAAATTTCAGCAAAAAGAAAAACGAGACTCCAAATACGAGGTCTAAAAAAATACGAACTTAATGGCCGAACCGCGCACTTACAAAAACAACAAAAACATAAAGAAACAAAAAAAAAATACATAAAAAAAACATCACACACACATTACGGGGGGACAGTCAGGACTTCTGAGAGTGAGGTTGCACTACAATTTAAACACAACTTTTTCGGCACTCGAAAATCGCCTGAGCGACCCAAAACAAATGGCTGACGGAAAAAAAACGAAAACGAGGCTACACGACCCCTAACCACGCAAAACACCTCCAGGCACCTAAGACTTTTACCCAGGAACGTACAAGGTACAAAATACAGTATTGGGAAGGACGGAAAATGCTCCAGACCCGCGTTACACATACATAATCGCAGACATTTTACAACACTAACTTGCAACTAATAACATTACCATTCTAAAATGGCGCTTTACACAACTAAACAAACGGTTTGCCCTCACGCACGCAGCCTATTTACACTGCACACTTGCCACATTGCTGATGGCTGATTACATAACTGAAAGCAAGTAAAACCCTAATAAGTTTTGTTCACAGAGCTTGGAACAGCCGTTGTCTCCAGATGCAGTTAATCATAGAACAGTAAGCAATGTGTCTGTAAACAAACCTAAGACTGCAAATATTTAGCTGTTCTTAGTGAAATAAAAAAAAAAGCAATAGATAACTTTTACATTGAATCTTGTGCTCTTTCACAACATGAAGAGAACTTATAGTGAGGTAAATAAGTACCAAATATCAGTAAAAACTGTTTTTCAGTTTATTTTAAGGAAACTCAAATTGAAATATGCTTTAGACTGGAACTCCTCCAATCATTTTAAAACTGTGGCACAACCTGTAGCTGACTTCCCTGCAGTTGCCTATTTACTGCACAACTTTACTGGTACAACCTAGTGAAATGTGCAAAATATTAACGGTATATCTAAGTTTCCCTGTTTTTACCTTTAAATCTAACACATGCTGCTTATATCAGACACACACATTACATTGAGTCATTCTATACACCTACAGATTTATTTTATTTGAAAATAAAATGTGTTTTCCACACCCCCAGAGCTGCTTACATATGCACCTGGTACCTACCAATAGAAACACTGCATTTGGGTACGGTTTTTAACTTTATACTAACCTTCAAGCCAGTAGCAGCACAATGCAGAGATCTACAAAGCAATGTCCGAGCTCCTCCTTGCTTTCTTGTGCAGGGGAAAACACATCTCCTGATACCTTTCTGCTATAATATATGAATACAATGTATAACTGCCTGTGATTGGCCAAAATAAAATTATGAATTGCATGCTAATTTTAGCAGGGATTTTGAGGGGTGTTTACTCTGAAAAACAACTGCTTGCAAACTCAAGAGATTTAGCAAACTTTAGGGTATGTATAATAATATTTATTTTGGTATTTAATTCATGAAAAAAAATTTTTTAACTCATAACCTAGGAAACTTAAATGTGTGTTTCAGCTTCAACATGACACGGGTAGGGTGAGCTCAGCCTAAAAATAAGGAGAATATAGGAGTTTCAGTGTAATAAACTTTTTTAAATATCAATAAATGGAAAAGTTGTTTACGCTGATCTTTTTTATGTGAAGCTGGATCATTACAGTTTTTTTGACTAAGATCTGCATGCTCTTTGCTTAATGTTGAGGCTATGTCTGAGTTTATGGGATGTCACACATATTAGGTCATATGCAATTAGGACAATATTAACCAACTTTATTTTATTCCTTATTAAGTCTTCAATCTTTCTAATACTATTAAACTCATATTTGAAAGGGAAAAATAAGTGCCTCCAATTATGTCACATGCATCATAATACACTAAAGTGATCTCATTGAGCATCGTACAGATGTCCTGCCAGCCCTGTGCTTGCTCCAATTTATCCTGTGCCTTATTTTGGAATCCTGAAACCCCTCCCTGTGACAGAGAGACTGGGAAAAGCCACGTAAGTCTGAATTATAGAAGGTACAAAGATATAATACTTAAAACAGATGTTCTTAAATGCGTACACATGAGCAATTTGAGCTTACTGATTGTTGCTAATTGGTTCCACATTCTAATTTTTCATTTTGAGGCATCATCTGTGACCTGGTAAATTTGTTTAACGCTTTCTATTTCAATGAATAGGTTTTGCTAATATTTGGAGAGCAGGAAATTAATTTTTCTAGTTCAGGGGTCTGCAAACTTTTTTAAGGAACGCTGTTGAACAAGTTTGTGATGTATACTGTAAAAAACACTAACATTATCAGCTGTGTAAGCCTTCTGGATCGCTACCTTGTCGTGGTGAAGGGGCTTGTGTACCTCAATGAAGCTGTGAGCTATACCATGTAGAGTCTACCATAGAAGAGAGATCAGATCTATCCCTCTTTGACTGCACATTTCTTCTGCAGCACTGACAGCTGCAGTTACAGGTGCCATCCACCAGAGGGCTCTGTGAGTTCCAGGGAAGGCAAATAACTATTCTCCCTTCCAACGTGGTGCAACTCGACAGGGCTGAATCGACAGCGAGGCTATTGCTATGTTCAACGTGGGCACTCGGCCCCCCTAGGGCCTCGGGCGCACCTCTCATAGCTTAAGGCCTCTTCTGTCGGCGTGCCTTATATGCTAAAATCAACAGTACCATCTGTCGGCCGGCGGCGGAACTGCAGCTGTCAGATTTTGCGATGGTGAAGAGGGAAGGGACCGAGAATTCAGACAAATTGCGGTCTACTTGAGAAAGAACTGGCAACCAACTCCAGTATCTGTGCCATGAAAACCAAATGGATAAGCACAACCAGAAACACAGACAGTGTCCTGGATTGCTGTGTCCATATGGTCACAGAGAGTCTGACATGAATGAAAGACTAAACAACAAGCCCCGGAAATACAACCATTTTGGAGAAAATCTGAATTTTAGAAGATTCTATTTATGTAGAGAGCATTCAATTGTGTCTTTGTTTCATCTCTTCCTGATCGACTGAGTCGTGTGTTTTTTATATATCAATAAAAAAAGGGTGAGTAAGGCATCAACATTATTTTTTTTTTCCTTTAATTAAACTAAACTAAATTTAGCACTTTAACTTTTACTTTAACTAAACTAAATTAAATTAAGCACTTTTACCTGCCTATCCTTACTCTAAGCTAGGCTCATACTTTTATTTTCATCATGCAGTGGTCCTTTGGCTATTATATGTGCATAAATGGTAATGGCAGCCAACACTGGTATTTCTGGTATTTCTGGCTCTGTAAGCAAGAGGAGACTGACTACAAGGCCGCTCCCTCTTGAGAAAGCAGCTAAATAAACAAAGAAATGGCTGCCCCAGTACAGAATAATTGCATCTCATACATAATAAATTATAGGTTGTATTTAGTTTTCTACATTCTAAGCAAAAACATTTTGGCTATTACCAGGTCTTGTTCTTTCATTAAACATAGTTAGAAGGGGTCTTCAGTATTTCTTTAATAAAGGAAATATTACATCAAGATAACAGCAAACGACCATTATATAAGAAAGAAATGTGCATAACTGAAAATACATATAGATACATACAGCTTTATTAAATTGTGATTCGGCCAATTGAATATGGCTCTATTTAAGCACACAGCATATTTTTTTACAGAAGTTTTTAGTTAGTGAACTTTCCAAAAGCAAGGTCTTCACTAACTAGAAATTTCTGTAAAAAAAATATGCTCTGTGCTTATTTAGAGCCCTATTCAATTGGCCTAATCACAATTTAGTAAGGCTGATAGTATTTGAGGTTGAAAAAAATACTTTAGTCCATCAAGTTCAACCTTTTTGGATCTCCTCCGATCAGCAATATGCAGATTAATTGTTAATTGATCCATTAAATATTCAATGTTTTCCCATTTAAGATGGGTTAAAACTTGCTGTCTGCATTTTAGTCATTTTCTGCATTATGTTATTGCAATGTGATAGGCAATTTCAACTATTTGTTGTTTACTTAGCCCAGTACAAAATACAATCAGTATGTTTTAACCCAACCGTATGCAAAAAAATGGGTATAAATAACCTAAATAACAAGTGACCAGTACACAATGTGTATTTCATAAGCGCTCTGCAATAAACTGAGGTCAGGTCTTGTATCTGCTGATTAGGTCAGTCGCTTGCATCCTAAAATGCCTTTAAATGCCAAAAAGAAACTCCATTAAATTATAGTGACGTGAATTGGCCAAGCATCCCACAATATGTCCTACTGACATGCATGGGAGACATCATATGATGCTTATGTGATCCACAGCATTGTACAGTAAAGAATCCTGCTTTTGTTCCTTATGGGCTTGTTCATAGAGATGGAAACTGTCCAAAAAAATACATTGATTCAGAGATATGAGACTAAATATTTTCACTGTTATAAAAGAGTATTTAAAATTAGACACATTTATTACTGTATTTTGTTACAGTAGATTAGGTATGCATTGAATTTAAAAAAGATACTCGCATTACTAAATAATATATTATTATAAGCTGGACTGAGCAAGTCTCCAATATACATTCCCCTATATTCATTAAGCATATTTCCCAACATTTCACACTTTTTATATTCTGGAAAAAAATGATGACTTGGGACTCTATACCATGACTCCCACAAGAAGTCCTGTAAGGCTTACTCATAAAAGCAAATTTGCAGAGCTATTCTACAGCTTTTGCAAAAAAAAAATCCAGATCTTTCCTTTTATGAGGTTGCCACATTGCTTTCAGCACTGTGAGCGCATCTGAAGACTGCCCCACAGCACCACCTAGTGTCAGGAATGCGCTACTGTGCTGGTGTATCGGAGCATCAGTAGGCACAGTGTTTGCAATGTAGACAGTAAAAATAAAGAAGTGATGGCTGAACCCTAACACTGAAGCCTAATCCTAACCCTAAGTTCTAACCCTAACCTCTAACCCTAAACCTAACCCTAACCTCTAACACCTCTCCCCTAGGGCACTCCATTGTAAAACTGCATAAGCGCCGCATAGTACCGCATTGTGATCAGTAGGTGGCGCTGCACTGTGTGCGCTCGCATCAGGGGTGGCAACGCACTCGCCTCACATAGGAAAGGACCAAGAATCCCGTACTTACTGACTTGCACCCAGGGTGGCTGTCTGTTGCTCTGTAGCTCTAACTTGTGATTGCATGTGAGCAGCGGTATCCCCAAGGATTCCCCCATCAATACCCCCTACCCTATGAGCTACACAATATCTGGGGCTCATCGGGGGTGGGGGGGGTCCATTACCATCATGAGAGTTCCTACGGAACCTTGTGGAACCTCTAACCATCGCACCCTTCCGGCCATAACAGCCCCCAACACTAAATACTTAAAATCCCCATAGATATAGTTTCCTATAGTTTTATATTTGGTGTCATGGGGGTTCATAGGAGATCGTTACGCGTACGAGAGCGGTGTGATAGCAATTTAGTTGGTCTCCCATCCAAGTACTGACCAGGTCCAAGCCTGCTCAGCTTCAGAGTGGTGTGACCTCTTGGTTTCTCTTGACCTCTTGGTTCCCTGACTGGAATCAAACCCAGGTCACAGCAGTCAAAACCCTGACTCCTAATTACTGGACCACTAGGGACCCCAGGGTTATGTTACTGAGACTAAATTGACTTCTATTGTGACAGTTTTCAACAAAAGTAAATATAGATCTCCCTCTCCTCCCAGGTTTCTAATCCTTTTGCACATTATCACGTCAAGTTCTTTGAAGGAGCATACCATAAATATGACACTTTACTGATCCTTTACGCATTATTAAACTTACAGTTTTTAAACAAATACTGTTATCTTTGAATCAATTAGCAGTGTAAGTAGAAGATTTACTGTATAAACATGAAGGAGTTTTAAAAAATTGTTAGGGCTATATTTATGTAAAAACAGGCTTATATCAGTGGCAGATTATTAGCACTATTAAATTCCCTCATCGTGTAAAACCGCAGCCCGTAACGTACCCCGTATGACTTGTGGCTATTAAATTGGCCGCGTAAAGCAACACGCCAACGACTTGCGGGCTAAGGGAGAAAAAATCCTACGGGATGTTAAATATTGCACTCTGCACCCACACATCCTTGTTATCTCTCAAGCCCGTAACTGTTACGTTCCAATCATGCTATTAAATTGCAACAAATTTACTGGCGTTCAAGCCCGTAACCCGCAAATGGAGCCAAAAAGCCAATGGGCACTAGAGAGGACCGCCTAGGGGGGTAAAGTCCTATCCATTGAACTGTAAATACAAATATACACACAATACTTTATTTAAAATTAAAGGGAAAGCTATGTTAGGTATTAAAATAAATAGCACAACATTCTCAAGCTTTCAAAGCTGCAATATAAAAAACTTTTTTTAATGTTTAATTTCCTCGTTATATCGATCCCGGCAATCAATGCATTAATACATATAATGGAACTCGCATGGACTAGAATATCATATTTACTGATTTATTAATATTGCATTATGTCTGGAATGTGGGTCCGATTGAAACTCGTAATTTAAACCCGTAAGGCTTTGAAATCTCACCTCCATTTTTCGATCTCATTTGCCATTGGCTCCGTCTAAACCCGTAACTACGGTTTGACTAATTGATCATATTCAAGGCCGCACATCCAACGGCGCAAGAATGGTTTAAGGGCTTGCATCTCTGTAACTCAGCCAAATTTCGAGCCCGCAGCCTTTGTGGGTGTGCCAATGTCGCTACGGGATTCAAATTAATAGGGCTGATTGTATAAGTATTAGACTGTGCTTAGGATACTGCTAGGGGTAGAGTAAAGCAGTGTAATAGTAGTGTTATGGTTGTAGTATTGGAAAGTACAGTTTAGTTAGTGCTTGGGAAAGAATATGGCAAGGGGCATAACTATAAGAGTAACTAAGTATAGTAACTAAGATGGATACATAGGGAGACACCTAGATAAATAGATGGAACCCCACCATTAAGACTGAAACTCTGGTACACAGTTGTGGTTTGGTCAGGATCAGCTATAATAGTTGTCGTAATTGCGAGTTTGTCAGTAATGCAATGTTAAAAGTTACGGGTTGCGCATGCGCAATAAGGCTCGCAATGAGCGCCGAAGGCCGAAGGCACTTATTGCGAGGCTCGCAAAAGCGTCTCTGACCAGATTCCGAGTTATGGGCTTGAAAAAAAAATGCCGCCATTTTTTTGTTCAAGCCCGTACCTCAAAAGCCGTTGGGAGGCCGCAAAAAGATGCCAATTGAATAGAAAATTAGCTACCAACCTGACTTATGGGCTCCATGCCTCCTCCTGCGGCAGGGAGTCCATAAGTGAGGTTGAAAGCTAATTTGCTATTTAATTGACGTATTTTAGTGGCCTCCCAACGGCTGCCGAGTTACAGCCTTAAAAATAAATGGTGGTGTTAAACCCGTAACTTTTTTCAAGCCCACTAAGGCTTGGAGCAAAACCGATTTAAGCTTCAAGTCTTGTGGGCTTGAAAAAAAATTACACGTTCAACCACGGCCAAGTCTGCAAATGAGAGAGGGAAGGGGGGGGAAGAGACACAGGGGACGGAGAGAGGGGGAAGAGATAAAGGGGAGGGAGAGGTAGGGAAAGAGGCACAGGGGAGGGAGAGGGGGGAAAGAGACACAGGAGAGGGAGAGGGTAGAAAAGAGACACAGGGGAGGGAGAGGGGGCCAATGAGTGGCGAAGCCTTAGCATCAAAGGCACTCATCACGAGGGGGAGGGGGGAGGCTCGCAATGAGCACCGAGTGCAAGTTACAGGAGGGGAGAGCCTCGCATTGTGTGGCAAACAGCATTGCGAGGCTTCACATTTTATTGCCATAATTTTTGCCAGGCAAGTCGCTAGTACATAATAATAATATTACCATTATTTGTAACGCGCCAGCATATTCCGTAGAGCTAAACAGGGGTTAAGTACAAGACAAAAACAATTTTAACACATTGCAAAAGAATATTTGAGCTTATAATCTATCATACATAGTGCTTTTCCCTAAGCACTTAGCAAGATTGAAAACTCACAAACTTTCAATCTGCATATTCTTTTGAAAATCCACTTATGTATAAAAGAAACACATTTTTGCGAATTATACACTATTCTGTACCAAAATATTAGTGTTTACACATGTAGATTATTTGCAAAACCCCCACTGTGATGTTCATGCATTAATGTGCATTTGTTCTGACTTTTAAGAACATAAACATGCTTTTGTTCTCATGACCTGCCGTATAAATGTGATTAATGTGTCCCATTAAGTGCACAGAGGTTAAAATACTTGTCTGTACAGATCAAAGCACATGAAGACTATCGTAATGTTACACCCTAAAGGTTAAGTAAACAAACACCCCTAAACCAGAAAAAGATGGAAGTGAAACCAATATATTAATCTACCTGCCACCAATGAATATTCAGGAATTAAACTGTCATAGGGTTTAGTCGAGAGTTTCAGTTATGAGCGCATAGGGCATAGGTGTAAGACTCTCACCACCAAGTTACTTTGGTCATTACTTTACGCCATGTTTCCAGTACTAAATTACAGTCTATCTATATTAATAAATGTATAACAGCAACCATACCTCTGTTATTACCCCAAACTTCACTAACCATTCTGCAATTATATACAGTAACACAATTTATTATTATTCCCATTATTTGTAACTCGCCAACATATTCCGTAGCTCTATACAAGGGTAAGTTCAAGTCAAAAACAATTAAACACATTGCAAAAGAATGGAGGGCCCTGTCTTTAAGCTTAACAATCAAAGGCAAATAGCAGGACTGGAAACTTGCAAATTTACCATCTAAACTTAAAATAATAAATTAAGTTTATGGTTTCCTCCGAGGAATAACTATAGCCAGTTGAAATATTTTATCAGCAGCATGAAAAACAAGTGGCTAGTTACTCTTTAAAAATTCAACAATATAAATGGAACCTTCTTTATATATTCATATAGTATATTTAAACCTATTTATGTAGTATACAAATAGACAAATATCACTCAGACTTATCCAAAGCGACTTGGAGCTGTGATTGCTGCAAAAGGTGGCTCTACAAAGTATTGACTTTAGGGGAGTGAATAGTTATGTACATTGACTTTTTCTGTTATTTTATCCTATTTGTTGTTTGCTTTACAATAAAAAAAAAAAACATCTTCAAAGTTGTGGGCATGTTCTGTAAATTAAATGATACAAATCCTCAAACAATCCATGTTAATTCCAGGTTGTGAGGCAACAAAATACGAAAAATCCCAAGGGGGTGAATACTTTTCCAAGACACTGTATGTCATTAGCCTTAACATATTATTGTAGGTGTATTTGTTCTCAATATTGTGGTTAACTAAACCCCCAGTGTTAGATAGATAGATAAATAGATAGATAGATATATAGATAGATAGACAGATAGATAGATATATACTGTATATAGATAGATAGATAGATAGATAGATAGATAGATAGATAGATAGATAGATAGATAGATAGATAGATAGATAGATAGATAGATAGATAAAGTGGATATAAAAAGTCTACACACCCCTGTTAAAATGTCAGGTTTCTGTGCTGTAAAAAAATTAGACAAAGATAAATCATTTCAGAACTTTTTCCACCTTTAATGTAACCTATAAACTGTACAACTCAATTGAAAAACAAACTGAAATATTTTAAAGTGCCTCTGGCTAACCCCAAATAAAGTTCAGCTGCTCTAGTTGGTCTTTCCTGAAATTTTCTTAATCGCATTCCACAGCAAAAGCCCTGGTCCACAGAGAGCTTCCAAAGCATCAGAGGGATCTCATTGTTAAAAGGTATCAGTCAGGAGACTGGTACAAAAGAATTTCCAAGGCATTAGATATACCATGGAACACAGTGAAGACGGTCATCATCAAGTGGAGAAAAAATGGCACAACAGTGACATTACCAAGAACTGGAGCTCCCTCCAAAATTGATGAAAAGACGAGAAGAAAACTGGTCTGGGAGGTTACCAAGAGGCCTACAGCAACATTAAAGGAGCTACAGGAATATCTGGCAAGTACTGGCTGTGTGGTACATGTGACAACAATCTCCCGTATTCTTCATATGTCTGGGCTATGGGGTAGAGTGGCAAGACGAAAGCCTTTTCTTACGAAGAAAAACATCCAAGCCAGGCTACATTTTGCAAAAACACATCTGAATTCTCCCAAAACCATGTGGGAAAAGGTGTTATGGTCTGATGAAACCAAGGTTTAACTTTTTGGCCATAATTCCAAAAGATATGTTTGGCACAAAAACAACACTGCACATCACCAAAAGAACACCATACCCACAATGAAGCATGGTGGTGACAGCATCATGCTTTGGGGCTGTTTTTCTTCAGCTGGAACTGGGGCTTTAGTTAAGATAGAGGGAATTATGAACAGTTCCAAATACCAGTCAATAGTGGCACAAAACCTTCAGGCTTCTGCTAGAAAGCTGAACATGAAGAGGAACTTCATCTTTCAGCATGACAACGACCAAAGCATACATCCAAATCAACAAAGGAATGGCTTCACCAGAAGAAGATGAAAGTTTTGGAATGGCCCAGCCAGAGCCCAGACCTGAATCTGATTGAAAATCTGTGGGGTGATCTGAAGAGGGCTGTGCACAGGAGATGCCCTCGCAATCTGACATATTTGGAGTGTTTTTGCAAAGAAGAGTGGGCAAATCTTGCCAAGTTAACATGTGCCATGCTGATAGACTCATACCCAAAAAGACTGAGTGCTGTAATAAAATCAAAAGGTGCTTCAACAAAGTATTAGTTTAAGGGTGTGCATACTTATGCAACCATATTATTTTATTTTTATATTTTTTCTTCCCTCTACCTAAAAGATTTCAGTTTGTTTTTCAATTGAGTTGTACAGTTTATAGGTCACATTAAAGGTGGAAAAAGTTCTGAAATGATTTATCTTTGTCTAATTTTTTTACAGCACAGAAACCTGACATTTTAACAGGGGTCTGTAGACTTTTTATATCCACTGTAGATAGATAGATAGTGAAAGGTAGATAGATAGAGAAGTGCTCTAGGACAAAAACAAATGAATAAACAGTAAACCTTAGACCTAAAAGGTGTGATTGTGTATCATATAAACCTTAAACATTGAAAAGAGAAACTAAAACCCCATAGCTATGGGGAATTGACATGATGTTTAAATAATTATTAACATACTAGCTACTTGCCCGTCAAAAATGACAGGACTAAAATGTTAAGGGTGTGAATGCTGTACCTTTGGCGCTCATTGCAAGCCTCTCCTCCTGTGCAGTTTATAGGCCTGGCGCTTGAGTGTTACTGTGTTGGCTTGTGTTACTGCCTTGGGTTAAATGTTAGTGGCTTTCGGTAAGTGTTACTGCTTAGGGCAATTTTTTACATCCTTGGGCCTTGTTTTCGTCGTTTTGCGTTTTTTTTTTCTGGCAGCTATTTTTTTCTAAATTATGCGATTTTCGATTGTGAAAAAATGGCATATATGCATCTCCCACTGTGGTGGTGTGTGTGTGTTTGTAAGTTAATTTGAGGCATATTTGTTTTTTTCCTGTCTTTTCAGTTTCGTGGTTCGGACGTTAAAGTCGTAATTTTGCGAGGCGGACTGTGCATGTACGGGTTTTTGGTCCTAAGTCGAACAGTTCGTATGTCCCGCCTGCATCAACTGCTCACCTTGCTTTGCGAGGCTCGCAGTGCAATGATCGCCTTTGGCGCTCATTGCAGCCTATGCACCGCATGCCTCAACTGCTTGCCTCGCTTTGCGAGGCTCACAGTGCAATGAGCGCCTTTGGCGCTCCTTGCAGAATAAGTCCTGCGTGCCTCAACTGCTCGCTTTGTGAGGCTCGCAGTGCAATGATCGCCTTTGGCGCTCATTGCAGCCTATGCACCGCGTGCCTCAACTGTTTGCCTCGCTTTGCGAGGCTCATAGTGCAATGAGCGCCTTTGGCGCTCCTTGCAGGATAAGTCCTGGGTGCCTCAACTGCTCCCTTTGTGATTCTCGCAATGCAATAAGCTCCTTCGGCGCTCATTGCAGCCGAAGTCCACCATGGTCGACGGCTCGCAAATCGGCCTCGCAAAGTGTGACCAACATCGTAAGCCTTCCCCACGCTGACAACTATATATGTGATAGCCATGCAATGGAGTTTTTAATAATTACTTATTTAAAAAGTTCATCGGGATTCACAAATATAACTGATATGGATGGGATTATTGCACACTGGTACACAATGCAAATTAAACATGGTTCCTTTCATGACACAACATTAAGCATTACTTACACACAGACCTTGAAATGCAAAGTAGATGATCTTGGATAAAAGCTTCCACCTGTTACTTTAAATCATTTATGGTATCGGTGAGCCTGTTAATGTACTGACCCTTTTTGAAGAATGAAAGACATCAAAGAAAGGAAAGAGAGATCAAATCTCAGGTAGGCATTTAGCCTAATGAGTACACATCAGGGATTCAATAAGCGTCACTAACTCACAAAACAGGTGCTGGGAAAAAGGCTTTGACAGGGCCGATGTTTTTAAAATTCTTGTAGAGTAAATGTAGAATTTTAAAGCAAAATTGCCATATGTATAAATACAATGCTTATGGTGTCATTTTAGTACATTTGCGAAGTTTATTAAGTTAAGATTTTTATTTTATTGAACTCTACTGGATATTTCCTTGAAATGTAATACATTTATTTTTTAATATTGACAGTTTCCTAAATGTGTGAATATTGTTTCTGAATAATGTTTTGCAAAATAAATTAGATTTTATGCAGTCTAAATAATAATAATGCTAATACTACTGATAATAATTATAGTAAATAATAATTTTTGTATTTCTAGTTTTTTAAAATCTTTTCTGTTATATATGAGCCATGTTGCTGCGTGCTCCTGTGCCGATCTGCCCCACGCAACTTTGTTCACTTTGTTTTTAGGGTGCTTTTAGGGTTTGGGTTTAGGGTAATGTTTAGGGTTAGGGGTATAGTTAGGGGTAGAGTTTGGGCTCGGGATTAGGGTTGTGGTAGTGGTAGATAACACATAGTAAAATAGTTGTGCACGCAACAGGTGGCGCACTGGTGAGAGGCAGGTAACAGGAAAGATCTGTTCTTTTTATCAGAGGGAACTCTGCCTTTTCTTTGTCATCATGATCATTTAATATAAAATGTGCTTATGTTTAATTGGTATTTTCCCTTGTGTAAGATTATAATTGGGTCTCACTGACACCTCCCTATCTCAGAGTTCTTTATATTTTTTATAGAAAATAAGCACTGCCATCAATATATATATTTGTCTTCAAATAAAGAAATATTTACATATATTATGCAGGTTTTTTTTTTTACTTTAATTTTTTAAAATTTAAATGAGGAAGTCTTTAAATACTTAGAATAAGCTATTGGTTTGAAGTTCTGCCTATGGCATACATGAACATTGTTAGTCCAGAGAAGTCACTGATATGAAAAAAGTAATTGGTTGTGTACTTGAAATACCTTTACCTTTAAAATTAAATAATACAAAAAAAAGTTTAAAATAATCATATCACATATATCGTTGTGAGCAGGTGAGCCAGCCAGAGCCGTTGCTCACGCTTGCTGGCATGGAGCGAGGGCCTCAGTTGCTGGCATGGAGCCCAGAAGGCGCTCCTTGCCAGCAACTGCGACCCTCGCAAACTTTACGTTGTAATGCAAACAACACGACACAACAACTGCGACCCTCGCAAAGTTTACCTCGCAACGCAAACAACATACGAGACATGTTAACACTCATTACAACCTCGCAAAAAACGTCCGCAACTCGCGAACATGAAAAAAAGCAAAACGCAATAAATACACACAGCACATACATAAAAAGCTTACCTACAGCAAGAGGGAGCATCCAGGACCTCAAAAAAGCAAGTTACACCTTCATTCAACTAAAAATAAAAGAGTTTAGACACTAAAAAAAACACCACAAGAAACTCGCAAAACACCACAAAAGAACTACGGATATTCCGCTAAGACGCATACCACACATTACCCGCCATTTTACGACAATGCGGAAGTACACAACTACGCTAATGGTTTGGTCTCGCGCACGCACAGTATTACACTGCACACATTCAGCACGCTTACACAGCAGCTCCACACCACTAATGCTGCAGCAACATCAAAACACATTGCAGCTCTTCAACACAATGCTTCAAAATACCTAAAGTATATTAATTTATTAATGTATTATAGATTTCATTATTACACACCAAACACCATTAGCTCACTTACAATTTCATTGCCGTCATTTTTTGATGGGCAATTCGCTAGTATAAATATATATCCTTGAAACAGATTTCAAATAATCTATTTAATTTATATAATGATTTGCTTTGCTTTATCATTTTAGATGATATATTTTGAGGGCAAAGACAATTCCATAGTGTTTCCAAAAATTGTATAAAGTATGTGTATATTTTACCATCTGGGAACTTGATTATGTGAGGCCTGAAATAGCCAGAGTAAGAGCTAAACCTGGTATCAATTATAATATGATACCTAAGCTCGGAGATGCATAAATACTACTTTTTTTTTTTTTTTTTTTAATTAAGTAACTTGTGACTCAAGAGTAAAATAGCCTGGAAAATAACTTGTCAGTTAGCAATGTTTGCAAATATTGCACTGGGATCCTAATGGCAATTTGATGCTTCACAGGCTTACAGCAAAAATAGTATCCAACATTATCTGAATTTTGTTCCACTTATGATTAATTACTTATTGGCTACAGACGTACTGTGTAAATATTATTTTATATATCTGCAAAAAAAAATACTTTAGAGATTATCAAAATTGTATGCAGGAGGGATGTGTCAATCATCAAGGAAGTTAAAATAATAGAGAGTACATCCAAAAACGCTGAAATATGACTGAAATAGTAAATAATTGAAACTGGGAGCTACTTTATTGTTTTGCTTTCTTGCTGCCACTGGTGTGTGAGGAGTGAGATGTTTCTCCCATATACCATGTGGACAAACGTTAAAGTCAATGGCGGAGCTACAGCATGGAGGGCCCTGGTGAAAGAAAAAAATATTGCCCGCCCCCAAGAGGAGGTTGTAAAATGTTTTTGTGCTGGGCTCTCCCCAGGTACCAAATCCCATAACCCCTCACCTTACCTATAACATCCCAAGACCCTTTCCCATAGCTGCTCCCCCCAAGACTCCTTTCCATAGCTGTTTCCCTTACCTTACCAACTGCTTACGTGAATCATACATATATACATATACTATCTCTACATGGCACCTAGTCCCTCTCAGCACCCATCTTCACATAGCACCTCTCATTGCTCTCTCACCTCTTCCCTGATACACCTATGCTTTACTGCTACACACTGCCACCTCTTGGAGCTTCAGTAGAAATGCCCCCCCAAAAAATTCTCAGCTCAATCCCCCCCACTTCCTTCTCAGGGGGCCCTGGTGCATTACGCCACTTGTACCACTGTTAGCTCCATCTCTGGTTAAAGTATAAATAATGGGTCATGGAAGGTCTCTGGGTTTTACTAGGTATATAATATATCTATGTATCTATTACATTTCAAATGCTTTAGTTTATTAAGACATCCTTATAATCTCTGTTTCTTACTGCCTAAAATGAAACAAATAGTTCCTGCTTCGGTCTGCCCTTTGTAGCTCAAGAAGACACATACTGCACAGCCAGTACCACAGAGTCTGATCTTCATGAACTGCAGAGGGAAGTAAAATAGCCCTTATAAACATTAAAATACCGGTACATAAAAGTAAACATAAACATAGGTATATTATGTACCCAGTGAAATCCAGAAACCTTCCATGTCCTTTTAATCCTATTTTGCTAGCTTGCAGATAATTATATTGTCATGTGCCTTCTTCTCATCTGGTATGACAATCACTGTTACTTTGTAGAGCACATACCGTTTTCCACTTAATGTTTTGCTGTCAAAGTGAAGATGGAGTAGCATCATGTGTAAAAGATCTCTACACTAGAGATATGGCGAATAGTTCACCGGCGGACTGTTCCCGGCGAACATAGCATGTTCGCGTTCGCGGCGAACTGCGAACATATGCGATATTCGACCCGCCCCCTATACTTTATCATTGAGCAAACTTTGACCCTGCATTTCACAGTCAGCAGACACATTCCAGCCAATCAGCAGCATACACTCCCTTCCAGAGCCTTCTACCTCATGGACAGCAGCCATTTTGGAATCATAACTAACTTGCAGTCTTACTGAGAGGAGGCTGAGTGTAGGTGATACTGCATCAATATGGAAAACCATAGCTAGGCTACTGTACATAGTGTGCAATACAGTCCTGAAGGACTCTTTTGATCTCTGCTGCAAGGACATCCCTGTGTCTCTTCCCACCCTTATCATCATCCTCCCCTCACCTTAGCACCCAACCCTTACACCCCTCACACTTATCCATAACACCCATCAACCTAACACCTAACCCTAACACCCTCACACTTATCCCTAAGACCTAACACCCCTCACACTTATTCCTAACATGCCTCACCCTAACACCCCTTACACTTATCCTTAACACCCCTCACCCTAACCCTAACACCCCTCACACTTATCCCTAACACCCCTTACCCTAACCCTAACACCCCTCACACTTATCCATAACACCCCTCACCCTAACCCTAACACCCCTCACACTTATCCCTAACACCCCTCACCCTAACACCTAACCCTAACACCCCTCACACTTATCCCTAACACCCTCACCCTAACCCTAACACCCCTCACACTTATCCCTAACACCCCTTACCCTAACCCTAACACCCCTCACACTTATCCATAACACCCATCAACCTAACACCTAACCCTAACATTCTCACACTTATCCCTAAGACCTAACACCCCTCACACTTATCCCTAACACCCCTCACCCTTACCCTAACACCCCTCACACTTATCCCTAACACCCCTCACCCTTACCCTAACACCCCTCACACTTATCCCTAACACCCCTCACCCTAACCCCAACACCCCTCACACTTATCCCTAACACCCCTCACCTTAACCCTAACACCCCTCACACTTATCCCTAACACCCCTTACCCTAACCCTAACACCCCTCACACTTATCCATAAC
Organism: Discoglossus pictus; assembly: GCA_027410445.1. Classification (NCBI taxonomy): domain Eukaryota; kingdom Metazoa; phylum Chordata; class Amphibia; order Anura; family Alytidae; genus Discoglossus; species Discoglossus pictus. Next base: position 45,992,575 of record CM050165.1, read on the forward strand.
ACCCATCAACCTAACACCTAACCCTAACATTCTCACACTTATCCCTAAGACCTAACACCCCTCACACTTATCCCTAACACCCCTAACCCTAAAACCCCTCACACTTATACATAACACCCCTTACCCTAACCCTAACACCCCTCACACTTATCCCTAAAACCCCTCACCCTAACACCTAACCCTAACACCCCTGACACTTATCCCTAACACCCCTCACCCTAACCCTAACACCCCTCACACTTATCCCTAACACCCCTTACCCTAACCCTAACACCCCTCACACTTATCCATAACACCCATCAACCTAACACCTAACCCTAACATTCTCACACTTATCCCTAACACCCCTCACCCTAACACCTAACCCTAATACCCCCTTACACTTATCCCTAACAGCCCTTACCCTGACACCTAACCCTAACATCCCTTACCCTAACACCCATCACACTTATCCCTAACACCCCTTACCCTAACCCTAACACCCCTCACACTTATCCATAACACCCATCAACCTAACACCTAACCCCTAACATTCTCACACTTATCCCTAAGACCTAACACCCCTCACACTTATTCCTAACATGCCTCACCCTAACACCCCTTACACTTATCCCTAACACCCCTCACCCTAACACCCCTCACACTTAGCCCTAACACCCCTCACCCTAACACCTAACCCCCTCACCCTTATCCCTAACACTCCTTACCCTAACACCCCTCACACTTATCCCTGTGTCTCTCCCCCCCCCCTTTATCATCAAGGGAGTGGGCAGGATGATGAGGGAGGGGGCAAGAGACACAGGGGAGGATGATGAGGGAGGGGGGAAACAGACACAGGGGAGAATGATGAGGGAGGGGGTAAAGAGATACAGGGAAGGGTGATGAGGAAGGGGGGAAAGAGACAAAGGGGAGGATGATGAGGGAGGGGGGAAGAGACACAGGGGAAGATGATGAGGGAGGGGGAAAAGAGACACAGGGGAGGATGATGAGGGAGGGGGGAAAGAGACACAGGGGAGGATGATGATGGAGGGGGGAAGAGACACAGAGGAGGATGATGAGGGAGGGGGTAAAGATATACAGGGGAGGATGATGAGGGAGGTGGGAGGATGATGAGGGAGGTGGGATGAGACACAGGGGAGTGTGATGAGGAAGGGGGGAAAGAGACACAGGGGAGGATGATGAGGGAGGGTGTAAAGAGATACAGGGGAGGATGATGATGGAGGGGGATGTTAGGTTATTTATGCCCTTTATGGATTCAAACCAGACTCTGCATCAACTATGTAATTTTCCGTGGGAGTTTTGACATGGATCCCCTTCCGGCATGCCACAGTCCAGGTGTTAGTCCCCTTAAAACAACTTTTCCATCACTATTGTGGCCAGAAAGAGTCACTGTGGGTTTTAAAATCCGCCTGCCCATTGAAGTCTATGGCGGTTCGCCGGGTTCGCCGGTTCGCGAACATTTGCGGCGGTTCGCATTCGCGATTTGCGAACCACAAATTTTATGTTCGTGACATCACTACTCTACACTACTTTTGAAGACTAACGACCACATTTGATAATTAATATGGACCCTTCTTAGGAAACAATGGAAAACTGTAAGTGATCTTCAAGAACCGTCAAGCTGGTTTCCTTATCAGGAGGTAGATAGTTTGTATTAGCTACGCGCTTGGGGCAACACGATGGACCTCTGTTAGCATTAGATGATCCTGCACTACTCTCCCATGAATATCCCTCAGAAAATCAACCTCATGAGCACTGGAATATCTATAATTACTCCTTGGTGCATAGGTTACATATGCTCCTTCACTCTTCATTCTTGCACATCTCCAATATTTGGCATAATAACATACTCACTTGGCTGGTATTTACCTGCATACAGTAATGAGATAAAAAATTGATCAATTATAGAAATTAATTAATAATAGAAATAGATAATGAAAGAAAGATTAGAGACGTATGATGGGGAATTATCTTCTAGTCATATATATTTTTATCTTAGTGCTGCCTTAAAGATCTCTTATTTTAGAAGCCAGATTGCAAGTTATTTTAACAGTTTACAGGTTGAAGGTAAAAATAATTACAATTATGATAGAGAAAAAAATATAACAAAAGTTGTCTTGAAGAAAGATAGAAACGTACAAAAGGGCTGAGAAATTATTAACAGGATTGCACTTTAAAGAAGTGGATGTCTCCCCTACTCCCACTTCTTCCACCCCGATGGCACTTAAAGCTAACTGCTATACCATGGGGGTCCTCAATGGACCCCCATGGTACCATTAACTATAACAATGTCTTTGGGGTCTTCAAGCAATTTTGTGCCTTCAGGTGGGTGAGAGTACATGTAGAATTCTTTCACAATCTGAGGACTTACATTGGTTTACGTGTATCTCTCAAATTTAACAATGTTGTCGCTTTTGGAAACTGTTCAATGGAACAGCTACCTGTGGGTTGCAATATTTTGAAATCTGACAGCATTCAGTGGGCAGCTCTTGCAGGGCTGTTTTTTGGTTTGTGATGTAATTGCTTGGTAATGATTTACAAGTGAACTTTAGTCGTAAAATTTGTCACATAGGTTATGGAATGGAGCCCTAGGTTTGCCTGCAGTGGCCACCACAGGGAATGTAAAGATCCCTATCAGGATAGCTTCCTGGGCAGACCATTTGCCATCTGCGTATACATGATAGGGTATGGCGAGAAGCACATAGCCAGTAGATGAAAGATATCGGCTTAACATTTCCTGGACATAATTAGAAAGATTAACTATTTACTCATTAATGAGAGATTAACCCACACCATCATAGATGGATCCCCCCAATTCCAGAAGATCTGGGAACCCTGGTTGGAGTCACCATTTAGCATCCTTTATTATGATGCCAACATTTTGTTATACTGATACTGGGGAGGAGCCCAGGGCAAAGGATACTCGAAAATCAATTCTGGATCCCTCTCTCAAGCTTCAGCTCTGAAATGGAGGTAAATATAATCTAAGAAAACGTATGTAATGCTTATTGAGGTATACAGGTATCTTGTATTTGCTTAGCGATGGTCACTTTAACTTTACTCTTCCCTCTACTCCAAGTTAGCTATAATATTGTTTAGCTATTTTGTTCTTCTTTCTTTTCCTTCAGTTTTTTCCTCCACACATTTATTTTTTTAATTTAAGTTGAATTTGTAGTTATGTTAGAGATATATCAATACTCAAAAATGTTAAGTAAGAAAGTCCAGTCAGTTAACAAGTGGAAAATGTTTTATTGAGAAAGTTAATTTAATATAACTGACAAAACTCAGTTGTTCACAATGTTGTTTTATGGTATGCCTTCTAATAAAAGACTATTGAAAGAAAAAAATAAAGTTCAAATGTTTTTCTTCATAGTCTAATTTTATTGCTAATCAGTTAATAACTAAAAAAAAAACAACCGTAATAAATGACCACTGCAGGGGTCATTTAATGTGCACCAAATTTATATTTAAAGGAGCATGAATGAACCTTAATACAAAAGTAGTAGAGAGTATCAGCATTATTAAATTGCGAGTTGGCCAATTTAAAAGGGCTCTATTTAAGCACACAGCATATTTTTTTTACAGAAGTTTTTAGTTAGTGAACTTCTATCCAAAAGCAAGGTCTTCAGTAACTAAAAACTTCTGTAAAACAAACATCTGCTATGTGCTTATATAGAGCCCTTTTAAATTTGCCGAATTGCAATTTAATAAGGCTGTATATGTTCTTCAGATCAGCATAAATGAGGGGGAATTTACGAAGTAATTTCTCACCTGAATTAGATGTTAAGGGTTAAGATAGAACTGCTGTTTTCCCCAAAGGAAACAGTCCCCTTTTGGTTTCGCTACCTTGTCATAGTGAAGAGGCTTGTGTACTTCAATAAAGCTGTGAGCTATACCATGTAGGGTCACCCAAGATGGTCAGATCATAGCAAAGAGGTCATACAAATCGCGGCCCGCTGGAGAAGGAACTGGCAACTCACTCCCGTATCTTTGCCAAGAAAAATGTATGGATAAGCATGACCAGAGACAGCATAGCTATTGTGTCTGGCGTGCTGCGGTCCATAAGGTCACGGAGAGTTGGACATGACTAAACGACACATCATCATCAAATCAAAAGACATTGTGTGATGCACTTGAGGTGCTTAAAAAGCCCCATCCCCAATTTAAACATGGTCGAATATCAGACTGGGTCTGATGTTCTAAAACAAATAGGAAAATAGCTTAAATGGATAGTCCAAGCAATTTGTATCGGCTGTTTTTATGTATGTTTATAGTTCTGGAAACCATGAAGTGTGAACACAGACTGCTTTGTTATAGAGCCTATTATCTCACAAAGTGCATTACATAAACGCCTCCCAGCCCGAGCCTCCTGACCTGAAACTGGGTACATGCAGCCAATTCATTCTCTGACCTTGAGGCATTCAACTGATATCTGATACACAGTCTTTCAGGCCATCTGCAAAACTGGCTAAATCAGGCAGAATCAGGCAAAAACAGACAGCACATGATGAAAAGTGTCTGTTGACACATGGGGAAAAGAGAGCAGATTGATATATTTATTGATGGTACTTTAAAAAGTGTCCGTTGTTTTAGGGAAACTTAGCTCGGGGAAATGCTAATGAATATTTATCTCAATTGCTAGATATTAAAGAAACTATGTGAGCATTAAATAGAACCGTTGATAAACAGAATGGATGAATTTTGTATTACAGCACAATAATATTCAAGTTAATAAAAAGTGTTATTTTTTTGCATCTACAATCAGTTATATACCTACATACTTATTTTGGTTTGTAGTTCTTCAAGTTCAACAATTAGCATTATTGTTGTTCATTCATGTCTGACTCTCTGTGACCCTATGGATAGCAAAACACCAGGAAGATCTTGCGTCTAGTTGTGCCATATTCTTGGCATGGATACTGGAGTAGGTTGCAAGTTCCTTTTCCATTGTACCATGATTTGGCTGACCTCTCTGCTATGACCTGCCCATCTTGGGTCACCCTACATGGTATAGCTCACAGCTTCACTGACGTATGCAAGCCTCTTCACCACGACAAGGTAGCGATCCAGAAGGGGTGATTACAATGGATAAATAACATCTATTTATATAAATATACAGTAAACATAGTACTGTTCTCACTGCAATGTCCAATTTATATGATGAAATCAAAATTACTAATTATTATTATTATTATTATTATTAATAATAATAATAATAATAATAAAACAATCACAGTGGTCATATATTTCTATATGGTATTTTAAAGAGCTGCACTTGAAAACAGACAGGTTTTTTTATAATAACACATACTCTTGTTTATTACCATATTCAGACATATACGTATTACTGTGGAATCTACCATTTTGGTTTCTGCTGATCAACTTCTGAGATTACATATTACTATGAACGCAGAATAAACCTCTATCTGCACAATTTGAATGTAGCAGCTACAACTGCTGGTGATTTCAACAGGACCAATGGAAAAGTAAATCATTTTTATGAGCAAACCCTCCAGATAAAATAGCAGACTGAATCAGTCAGAAAAGAAAATGGAGCCACACAGTAAATAATATTTGCATGCAATAGTTAAAAAATAAATAAACGTTGTGTTTATTAGTTTTGCTTTCTAAAAATATTTGTACATATGAAGTTCAGCAGAGCAGGACTAGTCCATAGGCAGACATTGGGACTGAATCAGGACCGCAGCACCTTTCTTATTCAATTGCAAAGTTGCTTTTAATATATATCAAATAGGATATTTGTGACACACCAGGCACATCTTTATATCCATGGTCATGCATATCCACTTGGTTTTCATGGCCGGGATACTGGAGTGGGTTGCCAATTCCTTCTCCAGTGGCCCACAGCAGACAGCTCCTGGTTTTTCCTAGGTGGTCTCCCATCCAAGTACTGACCAGGCCCAACCCTGCATGACTTCAGGGTGGTGTGACTGCTTGCTTCCCTGACTGCAATCAAACCCAGGTAACAGCAGCAAAAGCACTGAATCCTAACCACTGGACCACCAGGGAACCCTAGTGTCCCATAAAGAACCCTGAGTATCTAATTCACCGTTTGTTAGTTCAAGAAATGCGTGCTTATAAATTTAACAATAAAGCCATCTGTAAATAAAATGGTTTTAAAATGAATGTTGGTGTGCTGGGTTTGTCTCCACCTCACTCCTGTCACATGCCTCATTATTGTTTTTGTGGTAGCCATTGAAATTACCTGGCAGTTGCTTACCTGCTATTTACACTAGCTCTTTAAGACTACTTCACTATGTAATATTTCATCCTATACATGTATGAATACCCTTTTATTCAAATAATAGTAATGAGGTTAGAAAGATTGTAAAATGCAGAGGAAGATTCTGTCTACACAATGGAAATGTATCAGGTAAAACTGGCAAGCGCTGGCCAGCTACTGAATGTAAAAAAAGACCAAGATCATGGCAAACAGCAATCTCAGTTCCTGGCAAATAGGCGGGGAAGAAGTGGAGGCAGTGACAGAATTTATTTTCCTGGGATGCAAGATCTCTTCAGATGGTGACTGTAGCCATGAAAATAAAAGATGTTTGCTTCTGGGGAGGAAAGCTATGGCAAGCTTGGACTATCTATTAAAAAGTAAAGATATTACTTAATCAACAAAAGTCCATTTTGTTAGAACTATGGTATTCCCAGCAGTAACATACGGATGTGAGAGCTGGACCATAAAGAAGTCTGAGCTCTGTAGAATTGACTCCTTTGAATTGCGTTGGCGGAAACAACTTTGAGTCCCGTGGACTGTGAGAAGATCCAATAAATCAATACTTTAGGAAATTAAGACAAACTGTTAATTGGAAGGTATGCTTATGAGTCTGAAGCTCAAATATTTTTGCCACATTATGAGGCGACAGGTTCCCTCAGAGAAGACTCTAATCCTGGGAAAGACTGAAGGCACAAGAAGAAGGCGACGGAGGCAGAGATGTTTAGATGAGGTAATTGAAACAATGGACATGAACTTGATGGAGCTCAGAGGAGCAGTGGCTGACAGATTTGCCTGGCATGCTGCGTTCCATAGGGTCATGGAGAATCAGACACAACTGAAAGACTAAACTACAAGAGCAAGAAACCGTAGCTGTGACTTTATCTTATTAATAGTAATTTAATAAAAAAAACAAATTTGGAGCCTAATAAATAGAACAGACCACCCAACACCATACAAGACCTCTAGTGTTCCCTGTTTATAATATTAAAATACTTTGCATATTTAAAGAAAGTACATTTACAAGTAAACCTCATATGGTTGTTTACTGGGCATCCGCTATTAAAAAAAAGTATTCAAGTTACAATTAATGAAAAGAAAATTCTTAAAATATTGTTGTTTTTTTTCACAAACAGAGCTACACATATCCTACCTCTTTCTGTAGGCTGGACTAAAAATAAAGTTTTACCAGGGTAAGATTTGCTTCAGATGAGACATGCTCAGTAAAGGGGGGCAAGGCTATGATGGCTCATGTAGTGTCACTCGGTTGGGACCAATGAAGCAACTGCAAGCAGGTTGCAATAGAGCTTTTACCTCTGTATAATCAGTGGGGATGGAGCTAATGTCATCGGCAGGATAAGTGACATCAGCCCAGCCTGCTTCCAAGCTCCATTATAGTCCAGCTTACAGGCAGAGATGGCCACGCCCTTCTGCTTGAGGAGAAAACTGACAGTTTAAAAGCTAAGAGAAATGTTTTAGTTTAATTTATTTTTCAACTGCATAGTGTTTTAAGAGCTTATGCCCAGCAGACAACTATATGCGATTTACTTGCAAATGCACTACAGTGGCCCTTTAAACATACATTTATTAATACATGCTTAAAAGCTCTGTTTTTACTTACTAAATCCTTCCAAACAATCACTGCAAGGGTCAGCCCCCTGTAGCTCATGCATACAGTGCTTCTATACTACAGATGTACTAGCCAGTCACAGACTGTATTACCATTTTGTTGAATGTAATCAGATAAAAAGTCACAATGAACAGGCAGGCCATGGGACTTTGTTTATACCTCCTCTCATTTTCTCTTAGAAGATAAAGGGTGAGCGAAACACATTAATTTGTATCATTTTCTGTATATTACATACAAAAAAGATTTTGGTAATGTATAAGACATGTTCTTTTAAATACATCATAGAATATTTCTGATTTCAGTGTCCCTTTAATTTGTTTTGCGGTAATTCAGGAAATTCTATGTTATTCTATTTTATTATTCTGTCCAAAAGTGACTTTTGTCTTAAATGTTAAATTGATAATTTTTATTTCCCCCATATGTTACTGTTTTTATCCAAAGTACCATGGACACAATGGTGCTTTCTAACCTTGTGTGCCCCTAGGCCGAAGACTATGGGGCAACACATCAAAAGGAGGTTAGTCTGACCATAAGGAGGATTGGTTCTTTATATCAATAGGTCAGAAAGAACCAGAGATATGTTTTTGACTTGTTCATGTGGGGTTTTTGTTCAGTTTGGAGTGATAAGGGCTATCACTAAATACAATAAAAGAGCATCTGAAGAGGTAATGGCCAATGAGCATTTACCAATAAAATCAGGTATACATAGCCATTGTGGACTTTGAATTAAAAATGTATAGTTTATAATAAAAAATGTGATTACCTCATGGTCACAAAGGCTTTAGTCTGCTAAAATGGTTCATAATAATTTTGCATATATATCACATGAAACATGAGCTTTACATTTTATATTTTTTCCTATCATTATTATTATTATTATTATTATTATTAACTTAAATACAGCGGGCCCTATTCTATTAAAAGCTTACAAATGCCTCTAACCGGTAATTTTGTCTGTGGGTGTTTTTTTTCTAAATGTTTCGATGTTTTCTATTGACTCAAGCTTGCAATTTACCTTCTTAAGCCTAAACTTGTAGGCCCTGCCTTTTTAAGTAGGATTTAGAGTGCATGATCATTTGATCTGTCAATATTTAAGCAAGCCCGTAATTTACTTCTTAGACACAGCCAATAGTAAATGAGACCCTCATCATGACGTAAGAAAAACATGGAAGTTACACATAACCTGGAATCGGAGGCTACAAATTAATTAGTACCAATAAGTAATATTTACCAATCAGGCTCACAATCAAGCAATCTAGCGCTCTATAAAATGCATTGGATCATCTGTTTTAGTCCATAAAATGTTTTAAGCCCTTGAGTCCCGGATCTGTATTAATCAGAAATAACATTTAAAAATAATATTTTTTAATTGCATATTTGTGGATTTGAGACGGTTTTGCAATTAATTCTACTGTCTTTCCATGCCTTCCCATGATTTTAAAGTACAGTATTGTGTGTTTAATCGCTGTTACAGCTCTAATACGTTTTGGAAAAGTCCTTGCAAGTCCTATTTAGTACTTTTTCGTTTCGTTTTCACAGAAATGTGATACTTGCGGGTTAGGCTTTATTTGTGAGCTAGAGCTCCATGTCTAATAGAATATCGATTTTGTGTAACTTTGATTATTTAGAGCTCATAATATTCAAGCTGTGCTAAAGCCAATGGAGTTCTAAGGCCAAATTTGTGTCTTTGGCTGGCCCGTAGTGATTGTGAGTGGGAACTCGTAATCAGATTGTGAGTAGCCAATAGAATATGTGGCAATATTAAGAGTGATTTTAAGTGTGTATAAATTCACAAATTGGGCAATAGAATAGGGCCGATTGTAAGCAATGGGTTGTTTTCAGTATAATTATAATGTGAGTTCACCAGAGCAGGACATTTGGATCCTTCAAAATTGCTGGGCTGACTACTAATTCAGGTGTAAACAAACATTTTTAACTGGACATCTCCCAAAAAGAACTTATGGCACTATTTTCTCTCCCCTTCAGTTTTTTTCTAGCAATGCAAATCTTGACTCATACTTAGATGAAGAATTGTATCCCTCCAAGAGGGACATTCTCTTAACTTTAAACAATGGGTAAATTGTTGACGCTTTATAAATTACACATAAGAATAATAATATTTATACAGATGTAATGAGCAACCAAGTTTCAAATGTGGAGCCGCATGTGTGCCCTTGGAGCACCACACATAGTCAATGAACATCAAAAGACAAAATAAAAACAATATATATCATGGTGAAATATCCATATGAAATATCTGAAAACATATCGGTTATATCTTAACATTTCAATTAAGTGTACAATGGGTGCATTCTCCTTGAACATGAGCCCAGCAGAATGATAGATTTCTCATTAAACTAATGGACGAAGATGGCCTGACATTGCTGATGGAACCTTTGGGACTTTCCAAGGTTTGGAAGACAACCCAAATAGGACGGTTACATTGGTGGAAGGGTTAGTAAGGTTTCCATCCCTTGATTAATTGTTAAAGACTTAATCAAATATTTGATCTAATTGCTCAACAGCACTTTGCAAGTCTGTTTATGTAAGGGTTTGTAGGTACGTCTTAGAGTGTGGGAAGCAATTGTGCCTAACTACATGAAGGTGTGGTGTTCTTTTATTCATCTTCAATATATTTTGGGTACAGCTTCCAGTAATACTCTTAATTACTGAGTCAAATTTACACCAATGAATATTGTATTACATATAAATGAGTTAAAACGTGCTCCTCTTGTTCTTGTCAATGTAATAGATAACTCAATTGACTTGAATCAGAAGGTGTTAAGAAAATGTTTAAGTAATCCAGTAAGAAAACCCTCCAACACAAATGATTATTTAACCATCTATATATGATTTTGTAATCTAATACAAATCAATTCATCACTTGCCTAAATATAATTTTAAGTATATTTGCCAGAATGACAGAAACTATTTCCAATCCTAATAATACATTTAGAAATATAGTACAAATAAGACATGTAATATCCTGTGCACCTGCAATGGGAACCTGACCACTATGGAACTGTATAGACAATAAAGTGAAGATGTCAGTTACTCATAACCTTTATTGTTATAAAAAAAAGATATAAACTACTTGTGGTCTTATATTTTTGTCTCTTTTATATTATTTATCTATCTTTTCCCATGACACTCCTATCACATAAATTACAGGGGTCTTTCCTGTACAGTCTAAACAATAGTCTGTTAATATATTGTGCAAGCTCATGTAAAACCTTCACTCCGCACAGGTGTTATGTTTGCTGAGGATGTGCAGGTTCAAGGGTTTTAAATTTAAATGTCATTTCCACATTTGATTCCAACTGTGATTCAACTTCCAAATGATTATAACCCAAGCAATTTATCAGCCAAAACCACAGGCGGTTCATCCTTTGAACTATATTTTTTTAGCTTAGTTTCTAGAATAAATCAAATATATCTTTGTCCATATTTTTTTTCATTTTAAAGGTCTGATTTGTATTTATGGCCCCTTCTGGATCGCTACCTTGTTGTGGTGAAGGGGGCTTGTGTGCTATGCCATGTAGGGTCACCCAAGATGGGTAGGTCATAGCAGAGAGGTCAGACAAATCACAGTCCACTGACAAAGGAATTGGCAACCTACTCCAGTATCTTTGTCAGGAAAACCTTATGGATAAGCAAAGTCAGAGACATAACAATGTGCCTGGCATGCTTTTACTCATAAGGTCACTGAGAGTCGGACATGACTGAATGACTGAACAACAACAATTATGGAAACTAATTATTCACACACAGAACTGTTGTGAATGTAATCCACTGTCCCTGCAGCAAAGCAACACCACCAGTGATTGTTATATAAAGTTGTGGGTGTTTTGAATATATCCCATAAGGAAATTCAGGACATATTATATTCTTTTTTTTTTAATCATTTTTATTGAAGGAAATGGAGGTCGTGACAAGAGTAGATGTAACATACAAAGTCAGCATAAATAGTGAACAATTAACATCTAGGAAAGCTTGAATCTATTATTCACTTCTTTTGTTTTTTTTTGGTATTTATTTTACATCAGGATATGCCATAAATCTCCAGTTTATTTCAGACATATGATATTCTAACCATTCTTTGTTGTATTTTGCTATGGGATCAAAGACATGCTGGAAGTTCTTCATAAAGTTATCTTATTGCCTCCGATTTTAAGGATATCATGAGTCGGGACTTATTGCATATTTTTAGATAATTAATTCTGCATTCCTGCGCGTCCTGCATACACTTTATGTGTAATCTAATAGCAGTGCAATATCCGTCATGCATGTCTTATTATGATTTGCCTGTGCCTTCTCAGAAGACAAAAATCGAACGGCAAAATAAATAATACTGATTTATAGAATTAAATTACAATTAATCTTAATCACTAAATTTCATAGACTTTTGTTTTATAATACTAAACTAAATGTAAACTACTTTAATCCATTTTCTCGTTTTAATTTTTTTCAGACTAATTTATGGTCATAATTTGACTTCTGAAATATGAGAAAGTTTGACTGAAATTAAACATTGTACAGGTCAACATTTCACTCATTATTTTGGTTCCATCGGATGTTCTTCATTCAAAGGCTTTTGCCAAACTCTGAGAATTAAAATTTCTCTTCAGTTTCTTTTACTGCTAGAATTGTACAGTTAATAATGAAACACGGTAACCTTGTAAAATGACCCAAGGTGAAAGGTGAAGATTCAATCTCCTTCATTTTTTTTCAATGCAGCTGCACTGAACATAGGGTTTAATTGATAGAACTCAGCTTTGTAACCCAAGACCATGCAGAAAACATGTAATTCTGGGCTCAGTTTCAGCTGATAACTGCACCAGTTCAGCTGATGGTCTGGACAGTAGAATAAAGTCTTTGTGATTATCTGGTTTTGATCAGAACGGTTCTTTTTTCATGATGTAGGATTCAGGAAAGGCTATAATGGCAGCCTCTTAAGACGAAACCTGATAAAGCTAAAAAAATAACAAAATTGTAACTGATAATTGGATAAAAGTATTGTGTGCAATTGTTGGAAACTTTATTTAATTCGCAATATGTACATAAATAGTATTCTTTATCGAGATTTGAGGTATGTAACAAAATGGTTGTACATTTACTTCAATGCTTACATTCTCGAATTTGCCACTCTGAATTATTTTTACTATTGTTTTTATTATTACTACTACTACTACTTGTAGTAGTAGTAGTAGCAGTACAAGCAGTAGTAGTAGTAGTTTGGATATTATTATTCCATTGAGTAAAATAAAGTAATTTAAAAACTCTACCACTTGAGATGAGTTGAGAAAATTATTGTTTTTCTGTTTCATTTTGGTGTCAAATCAATCTCAGGAATCAATGAATTAATACATATCAGGCAATCCACATGGACTGAAACATTATCGCCATTCATTATTAATATTTTATACATTGACGAATTGCGAGTCTGATCGCATATGGGACCTCTAAATGCTTATTGATTGCCATGTAACCTCCATGTTTTAATTAGGCATAATGACAGTCTCACTTACAATTGGCTCTTTCGAAATCGGTAGTTACGGCTTTGCTTAATCGATCATGATCATGCTCTGAAATGCTACATGTTTGCATGGTTTACGGTTTCGGCTTTTGGACAGTAAATTGCGGGCTTGTTCTATTGAATTGCTCTGCAATTGTAGCAAAGTACAAGCCTGCAGACATACGGCCTGTATAACTTTATCTGTGGGCTTGCAATTGAATACGGACCATAATATGTGAACTGTCTCCTAAGCATCAGATTAACGTTGCTAATTTTGACTGCAATATACTGTAGATCTTTATACAGTTTAACGAGTTAAACATAGGAAAATGGCTGGTTGGCATTTGTGTTCAGTAAACTGGAACATGAAAAGTAGAAGACACTGAGCCTCACAGTCTACATTACATATAGGAGCAATTAAGGAAACAGACACCTGTGACTGATATGTATGAATGTCAGAGGTATGGTATGAATTATGAGGTGTGAACTTGCTGAGCTTAGCAGTGACTGAAAGGCAGATAGCTCCAGATTCCATCACTGTGCATTCGTTTTCAAGAGTCCCTTGTGACACCACAGTGGAAGCATAGAGGTGAAAGCAAGTGTGAAACAAGCTATAGAGAGTTTCAGTCAATAAAAATGTGTATATTATACTGTCAGAACCTGTACAATCATATAATGAACACATTTTATCTACTGCTATTTAATTTGTGACTGCTCTGTGGCTTACATATCATATTCCACTAGGTCATTGGTCTCCAAATGTTTCTTAAATTATAAATGAAAAATATTGTGAACTGCTAAACTATATACATTACAAGACAGAACAGATTGCAAGCTCATTTTCCATAAATCAAGAATGAAACCAGATTTTAGAGTAGGCAATTTTACCACACTCATTTCTAAATGATGTGATGGGACTTCCATACCACTAGTGAGCGTGGGTGTAGGAGCCAAAGAAAATCTGGGGAGGATACCACATATAGTATGAAAATACCACACAACTGTTTCTCTACACATAAACACACACATTGAAAAATCTGGGGGGGATTTGTCCTTCTTTTCCCCCCAGTTCCTACACCCATGCTACTGAGGATAGACCTACTCAGTTGGAACTGAAGAGTTGTCATTATCCCCAGTGTTACCCAAACTCTATGTAAGTTTGCAAGAGAAGGGTCCTCACAGTCTTCCCATGGTTGTTAGAATTTTAGCCCAATAATATTAAAATAATATTTATAGATTGCTCTTTTGAAGAACTTGACTTAATAATTGACAAAATGTGTTTACACCATTTAACATAAAATAATACAGGTTTTCATTTTTAACTATTATATAAAATTATTGTTTATGTTGAGGAACATTTTTGTAAAAGGATTAAAAACCTGGGAGGAGTGGGGAGAACAATAGACGTAGATAAGATCTGTATTTATTTCTGTTTAAAATGGCCTCTTCCACTAGCCCCTTGATAATAATAGTCAATGGATAAGTAAGGCCGTCTAGGGCTAAGTTACAGAAAACTTGCAGTCTAAGATGGATCTACCCTTGACACAATCAGAGTCATCTAATTGTAAGATTTTATATGAAATTCTTTTAAGTACCTGTCTTGCATACATGATGATATGGCAGGTGAAGATTTTACTAAACTAAAGTTTACCTAGTACTCATTATGTTAGCACCATGGGTGTGGGATAGAGAATATACAAATATATATATATATATATATATATATATATATATATATATATACGGTGTATATATATATATATATATATATATACAGTGGATATAAAAAGTCTACACACCCCTGTTAAAATGTCAGGTTTCTGTGCTGTAAAAAAATGAGACAAAGATAAATAATTTCAGAACTTTTTCCACCTTTATTGTGACCTATAAACAGTACTAATATATATATAAATATTCCACCCACAAGATTTTTTTCACTTCCCAGAGTATATATATATATATATATATATATATATATATATAAAATATTTTATAATATAATATTATAATTTCATAATTTTGACCTTTAAAGGGGGTCGTCTTATACACGGAATTCAGCAAGTGCTGTCGCTTTGTGAGTGGAGGAGGAGGAACAGCGTAGGCAGGAAGAGGAGAGCAGCGTCAAGGGGCCAAGAAAGAGCGCACCCGGAACACGCATCCTTCGGACCAAACACTCCCACACACCGAGAGAGGATGTGTTGCGGGGGTCCTGGGGAGAGGAGAAGCGGGAACATGGGGAAAGCAGGCAGAGAATGCGCTGCGGTGGCCCCAAGGAGAGGAGAAGAGGGAACTTGGGGAAAGCAGGCAGAGGATGCGCTGCGGTGGCCCCATGGAGAGGAGAAGTGGGAACATGGGGAAAGCAGGCAGAGGATGTGCTGCAGTGGCACAGGGAGAGGAAAAGTGGGAACAGGGAGAGCAGGTATGTATCCAGTGGCACATTCTCCTGTCTTCTCTCTCTATATCTCCCTGTGTCTCACTTCTCACCGGCTCTGTCTCCTCTGGCTTAATTAGATTTTTTTTTACATTTTGGGTACAAAAACATAAGGGTTGTCTTATACATGGGGCCATCTTATAGAAGGAAAAATACGGTATATAATGCACATATGTATTATATGCACTGTATGCATATAGCATCAGGAAGAGAGAGATCACAATGCTGCAATCTCTTCCCTCTCCCCCTCAATCCCTCCTCACCTCCTATCCATTTGGCTGTCAGTATACTTCTGATAGCTGATAGCTGGATCTCAGGAGATCCCGCGAGAGCTGCCGATTACGGCATTCAAAGCCATAGGAGGTGAGGGAGTGAAAGAGGGAGAGATTACAGAGCGCATATAATCTGGGGGGGGGGGGGGGGGGATTTGTCCCCTCCCACCCTTCCTGGTTGGCACTGTAAAATAATAATAATTATATTCCAAATGGGCTGCACAAGATATTCAACTTGTACCAAGCTTCTCAAGTACATCTCACATCATTCCTTGACTTACATTGCACTGATTTCTATGGGAAAAAACTAACCTTCTCACCTCATCTTTGGTGAGAAAACACTTCAAGCCTCATTCAATTGAGCTTTCGGAGATCCGGGCTTCAGAAATGTAGCCCACAAATTATTTTGCTATTCAATTGGCATCTTTTTGAGGGCTCCAATTGGGTTACGTGCTCCGGCCTCCGATTCACTGCAATGGTTCACATCGCAAGTTAATGCCCCTCCAAGCCTTTGATCTTTCATGGCCGCAAGAGTTGCGAACGCTAAAATCGCAAATCGCTGTTCAATTGCTCTGATTTCTACTCGCAAAGCACAAGTGATACATTTGTTATGAGAATTGGAGGAGTTTTTTCATGTAACTTATTAGTAAAATACTCATCTTTCAAACTCCATTATCTTACACTTCCAATCACTTGTAATTCCATTCATTTTATACAGTGTGTTTATATATATATATATATATATATATATATATATATATATAAATAAATATAATAAATAGTACATTTGTGTTCATATTTGAATGTCTAAAACAAGTTAAAAAAAAATATTTTCTGCTCAGAATTCCAAGAAATACAATTATTACACTGCATGCCGGGAAGCTGAGGAGGGACATACAAATGTGCCCACAAATGCTTCGTTCTTCAATCCATAACCATTTTAAACATGGCTTCCTTTACGCTTATGCCCGCTGCATTACACAGCTTTTATGCAAAGCCAAGCAAGGTTGGATTATATATTTTATTTTTTATTTTATTTTTTTGAACTACAAAATGTTATTTATACCTCAAAGGAACAAAGGAATATACTGTGGAACTTTACTTAATAAAAAATCCACTGTATACAAAGTGTTAGCATTGGAAGAGAAACGCGTGCAACCTCAAGGCAGAAGATGATTTATGTTTCAATGTACTGTGTATGGATACACATTGTTCTACTGTGTGTTACAATATGTTTCCTAACTAAACAGTATTAATTATGTTATGAATAGGCCTATATATTAATGAGCCATATCAAACAACACTTTGGCAAAATGGGATCATTCCATAAGTGTTTTAATTAAACAAAGATTTGGGAACTTAAACAAAGCTTAAACATACTTGGTGCAACAAATATTTGTTAATAATATGTTATGCACAGAACTTCTGCTTAGTGATAAACAATGTTTTTAGTTTTTTACATGTTTTGATGTATAGTGTACATTTTTAGACCACTATATATTGTAATAATAATAATTAAAAAGAAATAGTGTTATCATCTACATTGTTAAGTCTGTGTTCATTATTATTTTTCTCACAAAGGGGTCTCAAAAGGTTAGAAGAGAAAAAGAGGGAGTTTAGTGGCTGAGCTACATCTGATGTAGCAGGTGCTAAGTACCAGGGCCCACAACAGGGTAGGGACCCTCTGCTACTGTCAGTAAACGATGCATCTTACTTTATTAGATGAATATGACATTTAATGACTTTATAGAATGGTGATGTGACCATAGAGATGATCTGATAATCTACACATATTTTGGGAATTTTATTGATGCCAAGTGTTGTATAGAAAAGTTGCAAGGGGGGGGGGGGGGGGCAAATTATTTTGCGTCGGGCTCTCCATTCGCAAATTCTGGCCACTGAAAGAGTTCTATATTATCTAAAAGCCTGGCTGAAGAGAAATGTATTAGGATTTTTTTTTTATGTCAAAGGAAGTGGTATCCCTTGAACGGCAGAAAATTTCAAAATGTTGCTGCGATATAAAGAAAAGCTTGAGACCCAGTGGTTATTTAACAGATCTTCACCTTCAGGTCATGAATTAAAACATATGAAGTGAGGAGCTCATCCAAGTAGTAGGACACTGCATATTATTATTGTTGTTGTCCCTTATTTGTAATGCGCCAACATATTCTGTGGCGCTATAAAGAGATTGAGTACAAGTCAAAAACAATATTGACACATAGGAAAAAAATGGAGGACCCTGTCATTGAGATTAACATCATACTCAGAAGCTTTGAAACTAACGTATAATCCGCATGCATGTATCAAAAGCCAAGTTGAATGTATGTAGTATTTCCTGTGGAGCCTGGAAGGACCTCTATTGGCCTAATATTAACCCCTATCCACAGGGGTCCGTACAGGAAAGGGCCCTCAATAAACAAGATGCCCTCTATAACAAAAACCTTAACTTTCGACGCTCCTCCTAGAAGAAATTCCACCAACGCAAATGGGCATTGTCATGCTTTTGGCATATTAAATAGACATTTTTACACATTTTGATTGGCTGAAATAGATGTTCTACATATTTCAGCCATTCAGAATAGTTTAACAGATGTCACCCAGGCCCCTTTTGATTGTGGGAAATTTTATTTGACCAATCAGATTGCTCAGATTGATGGATCTGATCAATGTGAGCAATCTGGTTAAATTCAATTTCCAACATAAAATGAGCATTGTGACATCATGATTCTGCTTGGCTTAATTAAACATGATGGAGTGAGGACCTATGTTTTCTATGGGTGTTATTTATCAAGCAGGAATAAACTTAAACAATGAAAAATAGCTCCTATAGATAGCACATGGAATATTTAGGTCAACTTTATCCCATACTTGTTTAAAATAAATGTATATATATATATATATATATATATATATATATATACATATATATATATATATATATATATATATATATATATCGTAAACATGTACATCTCTTAAAGTTCTCCAAAAGATGTATTACATATTACCAACAGTGCCACTAAAAGCTGCATTATAAATGTGTTTGGAAGAATATAAATAAATAAGATAGCAAAACAATATATAAATGTCTACATTGTTAAATATATGTTCTTCATTTTGCTCAACCATATTTCACTTTTCTTTTCTAGTGACCTGAGATGCTCTTTTTTTATTACTGTATCATCTTTCTCCTGTATTTTTTTAATTTTATTCATGCAAAGCTTGTTTATTTTTTATTTTGTAGCCAAGCAGTGGTTTGCGTAATACAATATTAAATAATGCAATTTAGATTTACTGAGTTAATCACCAAAAAGTGCTTGATCTGAAATACCCCGTGAGCTTAGGTTTCAGATGATGTGTCCTTGTCACGTCTGTACTTCCTGTTTATTTTCATGGGTCCTTTCTTGCAAAGATTCAGGACAGTATTATATTACTGCCTAAATCCGTGCCTGAGTGCATATCTTTTTAATTATGTTCTCTAGGTTTGAGACAGATTAGCTGATAATATATGCTGTAAATCAGCATTAGAAGTAAATTGCATATAGAGGAGAGTTTACAGTCGTCAATTACATATTTCTTTAATTAAATATACCTGCTCGATTTTTTTTTCCACAAAGACAAGATAAATATACAAAACTACCAACGTCATTGGAGATATATGAGACATTTTTGGATTATGTATGATACACATGTATAATATTTTATGTTTTTACAAATAGGGCTTTCTAATGTACACATAGTAGTCTAAACAGCACAAATTAGTTCTATTTCTAGGCAACTACAACTAATTGTGATCTTTTTTTAACCAAGGAAGTAAAAAGTGAATATAAAATGGAAAATTTTAAATTATAAAGTTAGAAGATCAAACACAACAATCGGTTTATATGCACACATTTAAGAACAGGCTTCCAAAAATAACTCTCCAGCGAAATCTACTTGGATTGATGATGGGAAATATATTGATCCCAATGTTAAAGAACATACCCATATGGGAAATAGTATTAACGCCCTACAGTACTTATTGTGGACAGGACACAATACACATTTTTGTTAATACTTTTGCTAGTATTAATATTTCAAAGCATATATATTTTATAATCCTGTAGTTTGACAGTATAAAGTACAGTTCAATAATATGTGTGGGTATTTATGGCTTTAACTGATGTAGATATATATTTTTTTCACTTATCTTTGGTTTCTAACCCCATGTATGGACCCATAGAAATCACATATTTGCTCTGACAAATTATTTTATTTACAATGCCTGTCTTCTGTCCCATATGGGATTGTTATTTCTCAGCATTATTTCCCTATTAATTCTAATGCAAAGATAACATTTAAACCAGTATTGCTTCTAGTTTAATAAAGAGAGCATGAGCGTAGCAGGCCAAAAAGTTTGGGGGATAAAGTTTAAAGAGACAAAACAGTGGACCTGAGCTGTCCAATTCAACTCTATTCTCAGGACAGACAGCAGGGGTGGATCCACCGCCGGTGCAACCGGTGGGGCCCCAGTGTTACGGTGCCCCTCAAAAACTTATTTTTTTAATTCATTGTTTAAATTCTCAATGCCCCTGAGCCCCACCCAATCGCCTGTCTCCCAATATAATATATATATATATATATATATATATATATATATATATATATATATATATATATATAGTATAAAAATAGTACATTTGTGTTCACATTTGAATGTCTAAAACAAGTTAAAAAAATAGTTTCCTGCCCACAAATGCTTCACTCTTCAATCCATAAACCATTCTAAAAATGGCTTAATTTAAGCTTATGCCCGCTGCATTACACAGCTTTTATGCAAAGCCAAAGTTGGATTATACACAAGGTGGGAATCCTACCCACTTACAGCTGTTTCAAGGTTATTGCCTATCATCAGCGTGGGGCGAGAACCCAGCTTGTGTTGTGGACCTTATGAGTAAGTAGTTCACCACAACAATCATTTACAGTAATATATGGTGGGCAAAAGATAATATAATATAATTATATAAACTATGGGTCAAAGTTTCATGGGAAAGGCATACTGCTCCATAGCAGCATCTAGTGGCCAGATCTGGTGCATGATGCATGATTAAATTTAATTTAGCTATTTTTTGTATCCCATGTTCATATAATCTTGGGGGGGGGGGGGGTTGTCCCCTCTCCCCCATTCCCCTCGTTCCTACTCCCCTGAAAGAGTGGTATACTTCTCGAAAGCTTGTCAATCTAAATCAAATGTTTGTCCAATAAAAAAGGTATCACTTTATACTGCAATATTCTGTTTATTCATATGGACTAATAATAAAGGAAACAGACGACAATTTCAAGCTAGAGATGATTGTGAAGTTAGTGCAGAAACAAAGGGAGGAGACTTCTTTTAAAACAGCGTACTTTAAAACTGCTAACACTTCATATAAACCAGTCAACAGAACTTTTTTTTTTTACATACAAACATATGACATAAAATGTGTTTCTCATGTACATAAATGTCAGGATTTCCCCTGTCTTGCATCTAACTTACCTGCAAACAGCATTGAAGGAGCTTTCGTCCAGCCTCCTATGGTCCCTCATCTCTGGCTCACACTTAAGAGTAAAACTCATATTTAATGGGTCAGTGTTTTAATAATGAGAAAGTCTGCAACTGATTCTGCCCAAGAACTATTTAAATCCTTTCTCTCACAAAGATATGTCTCAGTATTGTTCCTTGCTTGACACCTAAGCACTATCCTTGTGATATCTGCTGACTGACCTTCTTTTTCTGATCTTGTTTTTTTCTGACCGTGTTATTCTCTGGCTCTTTGACCCCTGCTATTGGACTTTTATTACACACTGTCTACTCTGCTCACTGACCTCAGCTTCTGTCTCCTAGATTTCTCCCCTGTAATGGCACAAGCCAAACTCGGAGCATCTCACAGGGGGGAAAATTGCTTGGAACTCAGCGCTTGCTCAGTACTCGACATGTGCGACTTATCAATTGCTGGAAAGTCAACACGCTCTCAACACCCCGCATCCTGTCTATGCAAGAGCCCAAGTGCATCCTGTGCCTGCAGGAGCCAATGTGCAGCCTCTGCCTGTAAGTGCCAATCTGCTGCATGTGTCTGTATGAGCCAAATGTGCATTCTGTGCCTATAAGTGCTAATCTGCAGCCTCCGTCCTTTAAGAGCCAATCTGCATCATGTGCTTGGAAGTGCCAATGTGCAGCCTGTGTCTGTAAGTTCCAATGTGCAGCCTCTGCCTGTAAGTGCTAATCTGCAGCCTCCGCCTGTAAGTGCCAATCTGCAGCCTGTGTCTGTGAAAGCCAATCTGCACCTTGTGCCTATAAGTGCCAATGTACAGCCTGTGTCTGTAGGAGCCAATCTGCAGCCTGTGTCCGTAAGTGCCAATCTGCAGCCTCTGCCTGTAAGTGCCAATCAACAGCCTGTGTCCTTAAGAGCCAATCTGCCTGTGCCTGTAAGTGCTAATGTGCATCCAAAAACAAAACCATCAGTTCAAACTAAAATATTAAAAAAGTGGGATCCGTAATAGATTATTTAAATTTACATTGATTCCTATGGGAAATGCTTGTCTGGAACTGAACCTGTTTGGAACTCATGCTGCCGTTTGGAACGGATTAAGCATGAGAACCAAGGTGCCACTGTATTTTATTTTGACAATTTTGGATGGTTAGATGAATTGACCTGTGGATGTGTCCTGCACATGGTGTGAATGATGTATGCACATTTGCAAGAAAAGTTGATGGGGCTCATACAGTAAGAACACAGTAATTGAGTTTAGTCAGTACAGAGCTTGATAAATGAGAGCCATAGATTAGAAATGCAGAAGAAAACCAATCTTCAATATTATGTCATCGAGTAAAGTATATATTAATTGAAAAAAATGTAAAGTGAAGCATTTATTGCATTATCACAGGTTTATACCTTGCTAATAAATGTCAATACAATCTTTTAAGAAGACAAATGAATGAACTAGGAAATGTATATATAAAATACATTTCTTTATCAAAGTTTTCAATAATAACCATGTGCAGAGTTAAAAGAATACAAGAAATCACTTGTCATAGAGTCTGGATACACAATCAGTTTCTCATGAAATGCTACAAAAGGATTAAGCATTACATTTAGACTTCATTATATAGAAGTAGAGGGACTTCTATGAATTCATCTGATAAAGGAGAATCAGTTGTGTATGCAAACATTTTGTTTGCATGAAAAAATACCAAAATAAACATTTAGAAACTCAACCTGATGTTTGCTAAACCTTTTCAGTTTGCAAGCTGTAGCTTTTGTTAGCTGACACCCGTGAAAATCCCTGCTAAGATTAGCATAAAATTCATAATTTGTTTTGGTCAATCAGGAGAAAGCAGAGGTTAGCGGAAACATTTGCATTAAACTCTGGGGTTCCTGTGTTGCAGAGCAGCCTGAGATATGTAGTCCTCTCTCTCCTTGTGCTATGGTTCAGCTGTGAGCTCAGACCGCCACCCAACCATGTGATTCCACCCTACAGCAAGTACTTTCTTGGGTCTTGACCAGAAAGGTCTAACTCTGTATCTGGGTGCCGATCCTCAGTGTACTTTGTTATGTAAGCTTCCTGTGGGTGTGCAAAGCTGGATTTTACTTTCCTGCCTATAACTTTGTAAGTACATTGACCATTTCTATATAACACATATTTTTATAATAATCACTGCCTGTTTCTTATCAAACATTTGAAACCCAGGAAATTATACATACCTTTAACCCCTGTATAGTGCTACAGAGTATGTTGGAGCGTTACAAAAAATGTATAATAGTAATTAATGTATGAGCCTCATTAGCAATATAGTTGGGCTTGATGTTTTTTAGTGACAATGGGAGAATGGATTGTAATGACTACATAATGGTGCTCGTAAAGGTAGCTTTTGATTGTTGATTAAAAAAATGACAGACTGACAGACATGAAGACTGACAGACAGCTCTATGTTATTTATATTTCACTAACTGCAAATGCTGATTCTTTATTGATTTAAAAAAAATATGTTTTATTAATCTCATCGAATTTCAATACTTTTGTAAATTGAGTCACAAGTGCACTGTGCAAATAAAATTCTACTTAATATAATGAAAGTCTTTAACAATACCTGTAAAATGTATAAAATTCAATTTAGCACTATAATTGAAACCATTCATTCACAGCAGATGCAATTACAGAATCAAGAAAGTATGCCCATGTAAACACTAAAAGTAATTATGCTTCCCTTACGATAATGTTGTTTGTTACAGAAGAAAAGGCAACTTGAGATTTCAAGATCTTGCCAAAAACTTTTGGCATAACCCATGGTATTGTATTTTACTTTCCTTTATAAATAGCATTTGTTTAAAGATTGAAAAGCAGAAGTAAAACAAGATTCCGCTCTTTCATAGAAGAAATCCCAACGCACAGATATTGTCGAACAAATGCCCATGTCAATTATAAATAACAAGACTTGATGGTGGGAGAATATTGAGCCAGTGTGTTCTTTTTTACAATGTCTGAGTTTGTTTATTTTTATGGTTCTGTCTTCTGAAGACGCTTATGGTTTATATTTATACAGTCATTTTAGAAACTTAAACTGTGGTTTCATAGTAAGATTTCAATGAAGATATGTTTAGTATATACACATAAATTGTAAGATATTTAATTTGAATATTTTTTCAATTAGTTTGTATTTGTTTAACAATTATAATTGCTGTAGTGAAAGACAATAAAACATATGCATATGTTGTTTGTAAATTTCCTTTGTAGTGTTTATGTTTTAAAATTAAAGGTTTATGGAAGTTTCCCTGTTTTTAACTTTTTCTAATCTAACACATACTGTTTATATTAGAAACACATATTGCATTGATTCATTCTATACACATACACATTTATTTTTTATAATAAACATGGTTTCCACACCCCCAGATGTGCCTATGTTGGCACCAAGTTAGCTACCAATAGAAGCACTTCATTTGGGTACATATTTTAACCCTATACAAACCTTCAAGCCAGGTTCCCTGGTGGTCCAGTGGTTAGGATTTGGTGCTTTCACCAATGCCACCCTGGGTTCGATTTCAGTCAGGGAACCAAGAGGTCACCCACCCTGAAGCCAAGCAGGGTTGGACGTCGTTAGTTCTTGGTTGGGAGACCACCTAGGGATACCAGGAGCTATATACTGTGACCCATTGGAGAAGGAACCATCAACCCATTCCAGTATCTCTGCCATGAAAATCAAGTGGATCAGCATGACCATGGACATAAAGATGTTCCTGGTGTGTTACATAGGTCACATAGAGTTGGTAACGTTCAAGTCAACAGCAGCACAGTTCTTCTGAGCTTCTCCTTCCTTGTGGAGGGAAAAAGACTACAAATCCCATGATACTTTGCTGCAGAAGTGACTTCCCAGATATTGAAACATTGTTGTAGCTGCCTGTGATTAACCAAAACAAGTTATCCATTTTATGCTAATTTAGATAAGGTTTTGAAGGGACATTCTTTCTCAAAATCAAGTCTCAGAAAACTTAAGAAATTTGCAAACTTTAAGGTAAGTTTATTAATGTTCATTTTGTAATTTTTTTATATATATATTAAAAAACGTATTTTAAAGAAAGTGATAGACTGGCAAGTTGCTCCAAGCCCCACCCCACTCAACTTCCTGTTTCTATGCATGGCCTGTACTAGCCAATTTCTGATCTGGCACAGCCCATCTGTGCTCTAGCATGGGTCATTGTAACTGGATCATTGTAAAGATATTTAACAGTAATTTTTCCTGTATTTTTAAATTATATTTTAGAGAAATGAATATTGTATTTCCTTTATTGATTCAGGGTACTACTTGTGATTGTATAGACTTGTAACCATATTTTTTTTCTACTCCTAATATTCTGTGAAAATATCCTTGCTATTCACAACAAGCCTATAAAAATATAATGCAATGAATAATGTGGCGAGTACGGGTAAAACAAAATATCCAGTCTACTTAAACAGTTTAAGATTATTGAATGAAAACTGTTAGTGGTATGGTATCTCTGAAGTGTCATTTTTATTTAAAATATTTCAAATCCACATTCCTCTCCAAATAAAAAATTATAGTAAAGCACTCGGCTTTAATGGACCACTACAGGTTAATCAACTGAGACTGAGCATATGAATTTAGTGAAAGATAAATATCTTACTAATATCTAAGTCTAGTATGTGTCTGTCTATATATCTGTGAGTCTGTTTTTTTCTTAATCAACAATTAAAAGCTACATTTATGAGCACCATTATGAATGCATAACTAGTCCAATTCTCATTACAACCAACAGGCACAAATATATCGTCCTTGGTCACCTCATTTAATTAGCCAGAATATCGCTTTTTTTGTCCAGTATGAAAAAAAACTATTAATATTAGCAGCTGTGTAAGCCATGGGGATGTTTTAGGAGATTCTGAATTTTTGAAGACTATGTTTATATTTTTGAAGACTATGGGCCAGATTCAATTGCAAGCCCGCAACTTGATCATAGTAGGCCATATGTCTGCGGGTGTGTTGCAGGCTCCCGTTCGTCAATTTCTCAAGCCTGCAACTTACTATCCCAAAGCCAAAAGCGTAAACCATGCCCTGGTTCGTAGCAGTTCAGGATGGGAACATGATCAATTAAGCAAGCTCATAACCTCTCATTTCGAATCAGCAACTAGAAAATAAGACTGTCATGGAGGTTACATGTCAATCAATTAGGTCCGGTGGTCCGATATGCGATCAGACTCGCAAACCCGCAAAATAAAGAATTATGAAAATTAATGCCAATACTGTTCCTGTCCGTATGGGTGGCCTGATATGTATTGACTCATTGATAACCGTGATCGATTTAACCCCAAAATATAACAATAAAATAAATGTAATTTCCTGCCGATTTGCGAGCTTGAGACTGTTGAGCAATTAATTCTAATGTCTTTCACCGCTTTCTCCATTATTTACAGTGCAGTATTGATTTTTTATTTGCATTTACAGTACAACGAATAGGTGATTAACCCACTTGAGGGTCCTCTCTAGCACTCGTAGGATTTCCTCCTCCTTTTGCCATTTACAAGTGTGAAAACATTTGCGGGCTTGGGGAAATTGATCAATTGTATAGCGATTTGCGATTGTAACTTTTGCAAAAGTGAAAGATCAAAGGCTTCGGGAGGCTGTAAGTTACGGGTTTAACCATTGCAATTTTTTCAGGGCAGTAACACGTAACCCATTTGGAGCCCGCAAAAAGACACCGATTGAATAGCAAATTAACTTGCGACCTCACTTACGGGCTACCGGATCGAGCAAGATCTCAGTTGGATCGGGGTCTATGTTTATGAGTACAGGAATCCTTTTTTTGTATATTATATCACTTTCTCATGAGGGTTTGTGTTTCAATGGAGGGTTGATGAAGGAGGGATCATAAAGTCTTTGTTAAGATAATTGAAGATTGAAATATACACCAATCCCCTTCCCTGCCCAAAAGGCAGACTCCGGACAAACAACCATATCTCTCCAGAAACGCCAATCTCACGCACACAACTTCCACCTATGTATTATGAAATCCACCAGTGCCCAGCAGAGGAATCAACATTTATCATTTTCTAATTAAAAAAGAGTTGTATGACTTTTTTCCTGCTTAATTATGTTCTTAGTTAGACTGATTTAAAAAAGATATTGTTTTTCATTGTGCAGTGGTAATTTTGATATTCCAGCATCTTAAAGGTCCTAAGTTTTCAATCTTGCACGTTGCTTTGGGAAAGTCACTATGAATGTTAGATTCTAAGCACAATTACATGGTCCTCCATTATTTTGCAATGTGTTAAAACTGTTTCTGCCTTGTACTTAACTCTGTATAGAGATATGGAATATGAGCCCTATGTAAATCTCATGCTCTAAGTTATAGAACTGAAGAAATCGGCTACGGGAGCTTTTTTCCCCTAACTTCTGCACTAATGTAAATCTTTAACTCCCCCAAATTAGAGCAATCAGTCCATAGCTGTAAATCCTGCTGTAGATGCAACAGATTTCTGTGTAGGGAGCAGCCAACACAAACTATACGGATGAGACAGGGCTCTAGGAGCCAATAGGAAATGTGAACATCATAAATCTTATAATGAGTGGGAAGTGCAGTGACAACTGCCGTAAGTAATTGTTTTTTTATTTATTTTAATATATTTTGATATTAAAAAATATGTGACAATTGGATTTATAGCTTCAATAAATAAAGATGTGTTTATTTTGTGTTGAAATATGATATATTTATAAACAATGTATCAGACCATTTGCTCCTAGGCAACATGGTTTTGTAAGTGTATTAACCCCTTGAGTACTGGGTTGTGTGTTACCCTGGATTGTGTATCATAAAACGGGCTTAATACTAATAATACATCATATTTTTTAATTGCTCATATGTTTAAGTGTCAAATAATGTTGAAATGTCAGGAATTTGTCATGCTTTTTGTGCAATACTGTCACTTTAAATGCTTTTGGGGGACTCAGCAAAGGTTTGAAAACCAGTTAAATTTGGTTTTGGCACACGTAAATCTTTCTTATGCTTTTTGTAGTTACAGCTCTGCCCTATTTTGCGAGTGATCAATAAAATCTTATTAGCATAGGGTTTGGGTGTAAAAGTCTAAGGCTCTCATTCAATTGCAATTTGGGCAATTGAATAGGGCTCTAAATAAGCACATAACATATATTTTTTAAAGAAGTTTTTAGTTAGCGAGCATCTATCCAAAAGCAAGGTTTTCACTAACTAAAAACTTCTTTAAAAAAAATATGCTATGTGCTTATTTAGAGCCCTATTCAATTGGCCAAATCGCAATTGAATGAGGCCCTAACTGAGTAACTTGTAATCTTTTGACAGTGCAAAAATCAATGGAAATGAAGATTTTCGACTCTGGCTTGCCGCAGTCACTTCTCTCGAAATGTTCCCCCGGGATGGGTGGTTAACATAGCTAGTGGGAATTACTTTACTCTTAAACATGGTTTAATCTGCGATAGAGGGAACTAGTTGAGGGGAACATTTTTTTAATGGTCCAAGCTCTGGAGCTAGATTTTTTACTACAGAATCTGATCTAATGATCCATTGTAGTTATTTATAAGGAGAGGTTTGTATATAGCGTGTGTGATAATTCTTCAAGCGATCATAATTCCATCTTCTACATTTGACCTTAGTAACTGAGTGGGCTAGATTGACTTACATTTACGGCTGCTGAGAAGGGATAATGAAGACTTTTCTTGCAGCATTGTAGCCTTCTCAGGGTTCAATAAGCCTTAGATGTAGAAGTCAAATACATTTTTGTGATGATGTGTAATTAATATATAGGTCTACTGTAATCAATGAAAAAGCATTATTAGCTGCCCTTTGTAAAATTACAACTATTTTTCAATACAGTTTGATGCAAAAGATCATTTACAAGCATTGCAGAGGCAAACCAAGAAGTAGGTGGAGAGTTAGAGAATGTTTCCTGCAACCCTATTAAATTCCCCCAACGTTGGAATCCATTGCCCGTATGGTTTTGCGTCTCAAGCCCGTAACTTGCGGAATGTTCTTACTTAATAGCTGTGTAACGCAGTCGAATTTCAAGCACACAGCTCCTTTGGGCTTGCCTGATGCCACTACTGGCTTCTCATTTAATAGGGCTGCTGGACTCACAGGGCCTCATTCAAATATGATTTGGCCAATTGAATAGGGCTCTAATTAAGCACATAGCATATTTTTTTTTACAGAAGTTGTTAGTTAGTGAAGACCTTTCTTTTGGATAGAAGTTCACTAACTAAAAACTTCTGTAAAAAAAATATGTGCTGTGCTTATATAGAGCCCTATTCAATTGGCCAAATCGCAATTGAAAGAGGCCAACAGTCTTGAATACACTGGCAGTTGCTATCAATTAGCCACAAACTTTATTGGTCCAACAGTTTTCCCTCCCAGAAAAGAAAATATTGCAATTGTGAAATATTTTGATCGACTTCCTAAGGTGGAAAGAGACGTAAAATGCAGAGAGTAAGTTTCTATCTGCACAGTGAGGCTGTGTCAGTAACAACTGTCAGTGCTTTTGTTAGCTCATTCATTTGCAAGGTCATATATCCTATTGAGACAGTAGCTGCTAGCAGCAGGTTCAGTAAAGAAAATGGAATCCTCCAGTAAAAACATTGCACATGAAAGTGAATAATTTAATTGCTGTGCAGTTTGAAACACTGTATAGAAAAAAAAAATGATTACAGTGATCCTTTTAAAAAAAGAAAATTAACCATTCTATTTTTCTCCAAATCCTCAAAGCTGGGTTTTTATTTTGCATTTCATTAAAATATCAGTTTCAAAGAGATGTGTATACACTACAATAGTGCTCAAAATACAATTGTTTCCCCTTTGGTAATTTAAATTTTTTATAACATATTGATTTAGTTTTTTGTTTAGAGGGATGAAAGACTTAGGATTCTCTTTATATTCTTTTGGTGTTGGTTGAAGTAGGCTTTGTAGAGAAAAGAACTGAAGATGTTTTTGCTGATTTGGCCATGGGAATTTTGTAAACCTGACAGCGTTAAATAATTTTATAATTAACAATTAAAGGGCCTAAATAATGCAAACAAAATATGTTCTCTGATAATTTTGCCAAGGCTTACAATATAACTTTCATATAAAAAAATAAATAAACAGCTCGTTAAAGAATAGCTTACTTTGATTACTGCTGATTGAAGTGATGAATAACTGATTAAAATGCGTTGACGGATTGACACATCTAACCCAGTTAGTAACTTGAATTAGATTTTTTTCATGCTACATAAAAATAATATTCATACCCAAACGTTTAATCAATCTTGCTTCCTAAAAATGTATAATGTTACCAATCAATGATATCCTCTTATACATTAAGAAGTAAATCCCTTAAAATAGTTAATTGGTAAATTAATGGATCAAGACCCTCAATCTTAAAGGGCCAGTTAATTCAGCACAACTTGGAGCACACTACTGTAATTTACTCCTGAAAACATAAATTAATTTAGAGAGACATTACTAATCCATGGATGGATGAGTATTTAGAGGCAAGGGAAGAAAATATGATGACATTGCATTGTTTCCAGACTATTCAGGGAGATAAAGAAGCAAGGGGAGGGACTCACAAAGGGGTATTCGAGCAAGGTGGATACTGATTGGCCTTATATAGGGCCAAACAGAAAGGATGGGTCAGCACCCCACCTGCTGGTAAGGGAAAAAACTGTAAAACATACTACAATAAATGAAAATCAAAGACTACTTACTAAACAATTATATGTAATTCATTCAGTCCCTATATTTATCAAATTTAGCATTTTTTTTCAGACTTTTAAACACTTAGAGAATCCTCCATTTTTAAATACATTATCCACACACACAAGACTATGACCAACTTTTTTGTTGGATCACACAAGGCCTTATCTTCCAATGGATTGGGTCTGCCATCTCAACATTTGACCAGCAATTGTCTTCTTTATATTGTAAGCTCACTGGATCTTGACCTTGACTTTAAATGCAAAGAGGAAGTTTCTACCTACACAGTGGGAATGTTGCAGTTACAACTGACAGTGCTTTCACTAGCACTAATACAAATACATATACTAGAAGCAGGTTTGGTGCAGACAAAATAAGTAGAAACCACCGGATTGACCTGGGTTATCACCTAGTGTTATATGTGAAGCAGAATGATTTATTAACAATCCACCTAATAGTGAGAAAGGGACTTGATCCCACATGGGGGATGCCATCTTACAAAAGCAAAATTTAACATTATAATACAAACAGAAATGGTTGTGTTTACTTTAAACACTTTGCACATTATAAAGTGAAGTTATTCAAAATGACACACTATAAATATGAGACTTCAGTGGTTCTAATTGCACATCTCCTATTCATTAAATATGGGGGATTTGCCCCTGCCCAGGGCCGGATCATCCATTAGGCAAGTTAGGCACCTGTCTAGGGTGCCTCTCTGAGAGGGGCACTTCATTACCACCCCATCTATCACCAGAAGCACCCCTCCAAATCCCTTCCTTGTGTGTGCTTTCCTGTGCTCTGACTGCTTTCTCTTTAATGCTGCAGGAAACCTAAGCCCCGCCCCTGCAGAGCACACAGAGTACAGACCATGTGGAGGGTATACTGAATGGTAAACAGTTGTCTGCATTTCATTTCTACAACAATTGTTCAATACTTTTCTCCTACAAGGCCCACTGAGGCTGAAACGATTCTGGCATTTGCTGTTTCTCCTGTTCATGGTAGAATTGCCTGGTATTTTGGGGCTGGGTCACTCTTTTGAGTGAGACCAGACTGATATACTTCAGTATATTTCTCTCTGTGAAGGCCACAAGTGAGCTAAAAGAGGTTGCTCTCTGAGTAGGTAACCAGACCTATAGGACAAACCTACTTCAGGTGTTGTCTGTTCTCAGATTGAGCACCTCTAATTTTGTTTTTGTGTGTATGCAAATAACCCTTAGGGGTTTTTCTCATCCTAAGGGTGATAGGGGGAACCAGACGTGGACTCCTTGCTCACTGCACCTTAGGGAGTAAAGCTGCACCTCACTGATGAGGCCCACAGAGGCCGAAACACGTCTGGGGTTTGCTGTTTCTTCTGTTTAGGGTAGAATTGCCTGGTATTTCGGGGCTGGGTCACTCTTTTGAGTGAGACCAGACTGATATACTACAGGATATTTTTCCGTGTGAAGGGCACAAGTGAGCTAAAAGAGGTTGCTCTCTGAGTATATAACCAGACCTACAGGACAAACCTACACATGTTAGGTGACTTTTATTTTGTTGATTGATTTGTTTTCTTTTTCACATTTACATTTTTTTAAATAAATTAATTTAAATTAGCCACATTTATACCATTTTTATACTAGAGGTATTTTACAATTTACTGTTTTGGTTAAAAAAAATAATTATTGCACAAAAATAAAAGAAAGACAAACATAAATCTAAAATACATTTATAGACAAAAAGGAAAGAAAAAAAATGCAGCAATTCAATGTTCCTGTTACAACATTAGTGTTTTTTACAATATAATTACTTTTCTTCTGGTGACAAATTGTTGAGAATGATCATCCTCAACATTTTATAGTGGGATAAATGTTATTCTACATCACGATGCTCCTATGCTGTTATGTGTATTAATAATTACCTTTTTTTCCTGACTTACTAAGCAAGGCAAATATTTCCCTCCTATAAATTGACCATCTTTGTACAATGTTGTTTCTCAACAGCATTTTCTGAAATGCTGCTGAGAGACAATCTGTGATTGGTTAGTACATCTAGTTCCAATAGGAACCTGTATGCATGAGCTATGGGGACAGACCTTT
The DNA here is from genome assembly GCA_027410445.1 of Discoglossus pictus. Classification (NCBI taxonomy): domain Eukaryota; kingdom Metazoa; phylum Chordata; class Amphibia; order Anura; family Alytidae; genus Discoglossus; species Discoglossus pictus. The sequence continues at coordinate 46,025,975 of CM050165.1, forward strand.
GCAGGGACTTTTTGGAGCGTTTGAGTAAGTGAAAACAGAGCTTTTAAGCATGTGTTAATAGAATAATGTTTAGATATGCAAACACACATTTATGTAGTTTATATTATTATTATCAAAACTAGTGATGAACTACCAGTGTGACCCTGACAAGGAAGGCCGTCCTAAGCTCCTACACTCTTGGAGTCATGTAATGTACAAACTAGCAACTGCAAATTTGAAAAAAAGGTAAAAAATATTGTAATTAATTATATAAAAACAACATTCAGAGCAGAGCCTCTTCAATACACTTCTTAAATTACAAATGTAAAGTGGAACGTCCATATTCATCATTAATCTGTTTCTCAGGGACGGACTGATCCTGAATCGGGTGAATTTACAACCATTCTATGGTTAGTGTAACGTTAAAAGATATAACCAAAATCTATAAAATAAAAAGGAATAATTGTAGATTAGACCATAATTTACTTAGAGATTCAGAGTCAATGAAACAACTAAGAGGAGAACTAATACAATTTTTTAAGGTTAATAAAGATATGGTTAAATCCCCCTCAATCTTGTGGTGTGCCCACAAGGCATTCATTAGGCGTATAATGAAATAAAAATCGGCAGAATTATATAGGAAAAGAGGAAAACCCCTGAGACAACTGTATATAGTTTTGTAGAAAGTACAAAGATTAAATAAAATACCACCCAGTAAAGATATGGGGTGCCAAATAAATTAGATCAATATGAAGATAAGGAAAATATTACAATTTCAGGCCGACACCTTAATTTGGAAAAATAAGAAAATTAATTTTGTAATGGGGAATAGAACAAGCAAATACCTTTCCAACAAAATGAAGAAACAACATTTACAAAATAAAATCCTGATCCTTAAAGAAAATTGCATTAAAAATCATCCAGATAAGATTGGAGAGATATTCGTGAAGTCTATTTAATCCTTTATAATTTGGAACAAGACCCCAAATTTATCAAACTGGATAAATCTGATATTCATAAATTTCTGGGTAAATTAGATCTTCCTAAAATGTCAGAAGAAGCTCTCTGAGCAGTGAAATAACAGGGGAAGAGATTGAGGAAGTGATAAAAACGGGCAAACCAAAGAAAGCCCTGGGATTAGACGGATTTGATCAACTATAGTACCAGCTATTTTCAGTAGAATTAATGGAACATATGAAAAATATGTACAACGAGTTTAAAGTAATAGGGACAATACTCCCAGAACTCTTAGAAGGCAAAATTATAGATATCTTAAAAGAGGGGAAGGACCCTAAGGAATGTACAAGCTATCGTCCAATCTCCCTAATTAATCTAGATATAAAATGTTATTCCAAAATATTGGCAAATAGATTGAAAGCTAAAATTGCTAATGTAATTCATATAGATCAGTCAGGATTCATAAAAGGAAGGCAAGCCTCAGATAATACGAGGCGTTTAGCCAATTTGATATATTATGTAAAAAGCAAAGAGATTCCCACACTGATCCTGTCATTTGATGCTGAGAAAGCATTTGACAGGGTCAGTTAGGAGTTTCTAGAGGCAGTCTTAGAAAAGTTTGGATTAGGAAAGTTTGCCGACAAAATGATTAATGCACTTTATAGGGATGCCAGAGTAAGGATAGTTGGGTCAAAGACGGAATCCCAGAGTTTTATAATACGGAATGGCACGCGCCAAGGATGCCCTCTCTCTCCCTTGTTGTTTGTACTGTTTATAGAGCCATTGGCTAAATGTATCAGAGAATCAGAAGATATTAAAGGAGTGAGAATAGGTAATGAGGATTACAAAATCATGCTCTTCGGCAACGACATTGTCTTAACATTGACCAATCCTGAGCAGTTGTGTGAAAAATTGGAGACAATTTTAAAAAAAATTGGCAAAATTTCAGATTTTAAAATTAACCTTACAAAGTCGGATACATTAACCATTAATTTGGGGTACAAAAGAGAGATTAGCTATGCCATACCCCTACAATTGGAAATCTAAAGAGATAATGCATTTGGGGATACAATTTACATTTCAAACAAAGAATTTAGTTAGTGAAAATTTGAAACCATTACTAAAACAAATCAGAGAAACCCTCAATGAATGGAAATATCAGTCAGCCAGGATAGCAGCCATTAACATGAGCATAATTCCAAAAGTCACATATATATTTAGATGCCTCCCTGGAAGAATATAAATAGAGAAATCAAGATAATTCAACAATTTGTAGATATTATACATAAATAAAAAAATGAGAGTAAAAAAATATATCCCTGAAAAAAATTGATAAAGGAGCCCCATTAATAAGAGGATATATGATATCATCGCAGTTTCACAGGTAATAACCTGGAACTTTCAAAATAAAAACCAAATTGGAAGAAAATAGAGGAAGACCTATTAGGAGGTATACCCATTCAGACTATCACATGGCTTTTGAAATTTCGATATAGAAAGGTTTAGTAATTTTCCAGGGAATCTGAGATCACTGATTAAATTCTGGTAAATAAAAAATAGAAAAAATATGCATTTGGTGAATATTCCTTCCTTATCACCCCCTATAGAAATACTCACACTTGAAGATAATAATATGGAGTTCCAGGTTTTGAAAAATAAGGGGATAGTACATATAGCAGATTTATATTCTTAGGGCTCCTTGTTAAATTTAAAGGATATCCAAACTAAATATGGATTTAAAAAACTCTCTTGGTTAAATGAGCCTTTGGTTTTTGGGATATGAGAGATTATACAGAAATAAATTACTTCATTTGGAAGAATTAATAATTAAACAGGATGACTCCCATATTATCTCAAGGTGCAGTAAAATAATGAAAGATATTCCTTCTCTGATTAAATCAAGAGGAATTAGAGATTGGGAATTAGAACTAAAAACAAATCATGTAGAACAAATATGGTCAAACGAGTTTACTTTTGTGAAAAAATCATCAATGAATGCCTCCTATAAGGAAATATTTTTCAAACTGACTCAGAGGTGGTAGCTGGTTCTGTCAAAAATAAATACCTTTTGCCTTCAGATCTCCTCTCTATGTTGGAAAGGTTGTGGTAGTCAAGGAACAGTATTACATAGCTGGTGGGAATGTGGGAAAATGAATTCTATTTGGTCTCAATGTTGCCTCCAGCTAACAAAAATTGCAGGTAAGAAGATCCCATGTTCTCCCCAGATAGTACTATTCCATATGGATATTGACAAAATAGTTCCTCAGAGTAAATATCTGATCTCTCATGTTTTGTTAGTATTCAAATTCCTCTTATTAAAACATTGGCCTTCAACTCCATCTTGGAAAGAAGTGTCAAACGTGGTAACCCTAAATAGAGAGCTAATGAAAGACAACAATATAAGATGCATGTCAAAAAAAGGTTTGGCATCTAATTGGCATTTATGGGATAGATATATATTGATCCAAGGAGTGAATTAGCGAATTAAGGGTGATGGTAATATGCGCTCTCCCTTTAGAAATACTATTGATTGATAAAGCTCCCATACTGTATGATTAGGATGATTTTATATATATGTATTGTTTTTTTTTTTATGTATTTATATTTGTATGAAACTTTTGTGAATAATTATCTAATTATTTAGACTTTTTTTTTAAAGCTTTATTTTTCTACGTGCACACTCAAGAATGTAAAGTATATTAACATTGTTATTTATTCAAATAATTAAATGCAAATATGAACTATTTGCTGGAGAACAAAATTGCTTGAAATTAATATGTGTTTTAGACATTTTAAACTACATAATATATTTTAAAATAAGCATATTTTTTATCTGGGTACAAGGAGTGTTATTCACTTCACTGCAATAAATAAATGTGTGTTAAAGATTGCAACTAAATTTTACAACATATTTTTTAGTAATTTTTTTTTTAGAAATCTTTAATCTTATAATTTGTCATTCTGAAAAAATATTTTTTTTTTCCTTAGAGATCAATTTGAATGGATGGCTCTTCTTACAGTAAGCAAAAATGACTTTTATCACTTCCTCTTATACCAAAGAACTTGTTCATAGTTATAGCAAAGAAACAGTACATTGAATATAGCACAGAAAGCTCCCATGGAACTATACTAAAATGCGATATAATTTATATGTTTACTACATATGCCAAAGATTGAAAATTCTCTATATGAATGTTGTTAACATCCAAGAGTATGGAAAGTTTCCAGAGCTCCATAATAATAAGTTATGAATTGCTACTTATGTAACATATACCAACTTGCCAAGTATTGTGCTTTATGCTGATAAATGGCGAATAGTACTGCTTTGAGTGTATTTAACTCTATAGCATTGGGTACATAATCCCAGTAATATAATGTAATGACCGGTAGAACATACCTACATGGTATTTGATTAGCATGTTCTAATTTAAAATGTATAATTATGTGGACAACAAATGTTATCTATATACCTATATCATATACATTTTTGTGATAAAATATATGAAAAGCTAAATAAATAAAACATTCTTATGCAGAAGGTTTTAGTGCAAGTTGTATTAACATGAAGTACTGATGTAAAATGGGGTAAAAAGTGAGGTTACAATGCAATTAAAGGGGTATGGATATATATATTTTTTTCTTTGTTGCATCAGAGGGAAGATATTTGATAATGTGTCACAGTGTGTTTTCTTTTTTTCAAATAAAGGTTTCAAAAGATTTACAGCTTTCTGGATTTTGCCATCTGCTAATGAGATCTACAGACTGAAGAATAATCTCTGCATTTCTTCAATGACATTTAAATAGTTTTTACTTAATATATATTTTTTTTTCATGCAAAAAATAACTCTTGTAATGCTCTTTTTAATTCTTGAAATAAAAAAAAACAGTTGTGTTCCTTGTCTCTTTAATAATGCCATATAGTGGGGAGAATTTACTAAACATCTCAAGTGGTTGAGAAATGCATCCCTGTATTTACTATGCACTATCTCCGATAGGGAAAAATTTAGATCACAGCCCCCCATGTTTTCTATGGAACTTATTTATTAAATGGTGATAAATGTATACAGTGGATCTTCCAAATATAATATAACTGAAAAACTACAGGTAATAGCAAATACATTATGCTTTATGGTTGTTAAGATACTTATTTTCCTACAGTACATTTAAATTTGCATTATTTAATATAAGATCACTGCTAATATGGACAAATTACCCCAAAGACTCGCAATCTATTGTCTTCACTAGATATATATGTGTTTTTTAAAGAGCCAATTAATTCAACACAATTTGGACCACTTCACAGTAAACATCTCATCTACTTTTACATTTTTGAAATACATGAATTTTTCACTAGGACATAAAATAAAATCTGTGTTTACATGTGTCACTGACTGCCAGATCCTAAGCTACAGATCTGTGTAGTGAAAAGACAAAAAAAAAACAACCCTAAATAAATCTATTTGTTTAGAGCATAGAATGCTGGAATCACCTAAACAGGTCAGTTATTGGTGAACTGATAAGTGAAGTCCTGAGTCCAGGGAAAAACTGCTATCAATCAATGACCTAACCTCATACTCGGCTCTCTGTTATTACTCATCAAAATTAAAACTTTAGATTTTTTTAGTGTAATTAAAAAGAATAGATTATTTTAACTGGCCAGTGAAGTCCTGGGTCCAGGGAAAAACTAGTGACCTCACCGCATACTCGGCTATCTGTTTTTACTCATGCAACAGCCAGTAGGCAGTAGGCAGGGTAGACTTTGAATGCAAGCAGAATTAAAGCTTTAGAATTCTTTAGTGTAATTAAAAAGAAAAGATCATTTTACCATACAATCTTGTGCTCTTTCACACCATGAAGAGCACTCACAGCGATGTAAGTGAAAGTTTGAATGAGCAAAGTTGTAAAAGGAGCAAACAGCAATAGTAAAGATTTCCAGAAGGCGTACATTAAAGGTTATAAAAAATAAAGCTAAAATATTAGTTATACAAACACAATTGTATAACAGAAGCAAATGTATTTTTCACGATATGGAAACCACAATGGTTTTGGTGGTTTGTTCTGTTTAGGTCTGATCTCGACAGATTCCTTAATTTCAGTTGCAAATACCACTTTCAGGAACATGTGGCTTTAGCTGGTTAGACTTTTGAAACAAGGTTTATACAATCAAGAGGAAACTCCTGTTCACATACCTTATTTTAGAAGAACACTTACCTTGGCAGTTAAACAGCATTTTTCTGATGGTTATATAATATTTACAATCATGGATTATTTCATACTCATATTCTTCAGTTATAGAAATTGTGAGAGAGGGTCATTTACATTTCTGAGGCGCTATTGTTGCAGTGAATGATGCAAAGGGTTTGTATCTGGGTCATTAAGAGGGAATTGTTGTATCTATTTCAGTCTTATCTATTTATCTTTACAAAGGTTCGCTGTTCCCTTCTTCCCCATCTCTTTCTTCACACACCCTCATTATACAGCTCTGAAAAAGTGATTAACAAACACAAAATGGAATCCTTGGAAATTGAGTCTTTAAAAACTTAGATTATCCCAAAAAAATTTTTTTTTTTTTTTTTTTTTAATTTCTGTCTAAAGATATCCTTTGCTGTTAAGGCTAATAAATGGAGAACTTCCCTCCTGGATCTCTACCTTGTCGTGGTGATGGGGCTTGTGTATGTCAATGAAGCTGTGAGCTATACCATGTAGGGTCACCCAAGATGTGCAGGTAATAGCAGAGAAGTCAGACAAATCATGGTCCACTGGAGAAGGAACTGTCTACCCACTCCAGTATATTTGCTAATAAAACCTTACAGATAAGCACCCCAATTCTGATTAAATATATAGTGAAATGGGAATCACCTGACTTTCCTACTTGCATATATTATCTCACCACGCGGGGCAGACAACATTTGAAATGCTAGAGCCCTCACCACTGTTCCTTCTCTCTCTCTCTCTCTAAATGAAAAACTTTTCTAACTTTCACTTCTCTTCTGACCCTTTTTATTCCTTATCTGTTTAATCTTTCCTTGACTTCTGCCCCTTCCATTCCCTTTAGATTGTAAGTGGCGAGTTTTCAGTCTTCTAGGATGCTTTGGGAAAAAGCACTTTCTGCAAAGATTCTAAGCTCAAAACAGGGTCCTCCATTTTTTGAATTTTGTTAATGCTGTATTTTCCCTTGTTTTTATCCCCTGTATTGCGCTACGGAATATGTGGGCACTTTACAAATAAAAGTTAATAATAATAATAATAATAATAAGCACAACCAGATACACACTAATTGTGCCTGGCATGCTGAGGCCCATAGGGTCACAGAGAGTTGGACAGGACTAAACGACTAAACAACAACAATGGTTAACTAAAAAAATAGATTAACCTGGAAAAGCACTTAAACTGGTCCTTTAAAGTTCTTCAAAATATGTCTACAAGCTTGTCAATGATAAATAGCTATACAATACAAAAAAAAACAGTATTAGTACAGCAAACTGCATTAAATTAATGTATAATATATATATATATATATTTATATATATATATCACATATTATAATTGTCTAACTACGACACGTTGTCACGCTTTGCGTGGGGCGTACGACTTAGCAATGAGCTCATCGCCGGCGAGCTTCGCATAGCGAGGCGAGCCGTTAACCTTGGAGCACTTAGGCGGTCATCGTGTGTCAAACAGCATTCCCTGGCTTACAATTTTCTTGCCGTAATGTTTTTGACGGGCAAGTCGCTAGTATATATATATATATATATAAATATATATATATATATATATATATATATATAAAACAAGCCAAAAATAAATAACTGTCAAGTAAGACAAGTATAAATACAGCCCTGCCTGTTCAGTGCCTCCCGATCAGTGGTTTAGTTGCAGGAATTTTAATCTGCAAACCGTGCCCTGAAGTAATATCTCTATATCACCATGCAACATGCTGGAACTGGAAAAAAATATATTTTGACATGCTTATCTAACCACATTGCAACGGCATAATAAATTAAATGACGTGCACAGGAGTGCAGCTGCTGAGAGACGCAAATCTATAAAGTTTTATGATGATAAATTTGTACCTCTTGTTTAACAATTTCATTTTGAAATGTATTTACAGGAAAAGCCATTTTTTTCAGAGGGCTTTTTACACGGGTTTTTTTTATGCAAGTATGAAATAACAAAGTACAAAAATGAACAATACATTTCAACATTATAAGTAATTTAAAGATCCAAAACAATGGCTTATATTTATGCTGATCCCAAATGTGTTTTCACTGCACCTTGGATTACTGTAGTTTAGGACAAGCTTTACAAGTTTGTGAAGTATGCAACAAATGAACAACATTACCTGCTAGTTTATTGATGCTGCCATGGCAGTTATCCTTCCTGTCCAGTGAAACAGGGGGCAGCAAGGAAAGAAGCATTTGCAGCTGAAAGAAGGAATGCAATGCACCAGGGCCCTTCTCCGGGGGGCCCAGAGCTGAGTAATTTTGTTTTTGCATTTAATTTTATTTTCTGTAGATAATTTCTACTGAAGCTACAAGAGGTGGCAGTGTGGATCAGTTAAGCACACTGAGGATGTGTATCAGGGAAGAGAGAGCAAGATGTCAATAAAGTACAGGGGGTGGGCTCGGTGAAGAGGGAGAAAAGGAGATGGGGATGGATTCTATGTGAGGTGGGTGCATCAGAGGCATTGAGTGCTAGATGAGGTGGGTGCTGAGAAGGACTGGCTGCTATGTAGATATAGTATATGTATGTATGTGTGCTTCATGCAGGCAGGAGGTAAGGTAAGGGGAGCAGCTATGAAAGGGGTATTGGGGGAGCAGCTATGGGAAAGGGTCTTGGCACGGGATGTTGTTATGCGGAGGTGTTGTAGGAAAGGGGATGTTATGGGAAAGACTCTAGGGGAGGGGTTCTAAGTGAGTTGGCACCTGGGGAGGGTCCAGAGCAAAAACATTTTTACAGCCTTCCCTTAAGGGGCCCACTTTTTTTTTTGTTTGTTCCAGTGCCCTCCACGCTCTAGCTCCACCACTGCTTTAAAGTGTAACTGCCTGCACCTGAGCAAGTGAAGGAGAGAGGAAAGGTGTCAAATTATAAACACTGATCTTCAATGTGATAACAAATCCCTCTCTTACTCACTATCCCCTCCCTCCACAACCAAATAGATAAGAAAATGCAGTGCTCACAGGCTCCAAGTTTGAAGACAGAAAACAGAAGAATTTGTGGACTGCTAAAACATTTTTTTCTCATAAAAATGCTTATATGATCATGGCTTACATAGTAGCTATTATTGTTTATTTTGTTGCATATTTCACAAACAGAGACTTTTTCGGGAGCTACAGTGGTGCTTTAAGGCACCACACCGATAAGCTGGAGATGTAATTGAGCACAGGTAATGCAGAAAGTGCCACCTAAGAAGGCTTCCTCCTGATTTTTTACTTTAGTAGCATGAATACAAGAGCTATTATATGTGCAGTGCATGGGCAGGTAGATATTTCTTCTGACCTTACAAAGATATGGTAACCTATTTTGGTAAAGCACCATAATGATAATTTATGGAGGCACTATTCTATAGAAAATTAAATGTAATAGCCTCCTGCAGCCTTGTTATCAGCAAGGCATCTAAGGCCAATCTCACTTGAAAGGTTCCTTTGAGATGTCCATTTTTCTTGAAGATATCTCATGAATTTCTCTATTCTGTTAACGTCTTCTATCTTTTTACATTGCTTGTTAAAAAATATCTCCTTGTCTGTTCTTGCTATCCTTTGAAATTCTGCATTCAGTTGGACAAATCATCTTTTCTGAGCTAATTTCAAAGCCTCATCAGATAGCCAGTTTGCCTTCTTAATTTTCTTTCTTTTGGGTATATTCTTTGTTGCTGTTTCCTGGATATTGTTGAAAACTTAGGTCCAAAATTCTTCAGGCAATCTATCTACTGTGTCAAGTTCCTTAAATGTATTCTTTACCTCTACTGCATATGAGTTTGTTACTAGCGACTTGCCCGTCAAAAATGGTGGCAATACAATTTTAAGGCTAGGAATGCTGTACCTTCGGAGCTCCAGTGCTCTCTGTCTACTGTATGGGCCTCACAATGAGCGCCTCATTGCAGGTCTTGGCAACTCACAACTTTCGTGATTCTCAATGTTCACCTTTAGCGCGTATCGCAAGCCCCATGATGAGTGCCTTCGGCCCGTCCCGAGTCTTTGACCACCCCTGTGTCTGTTTCCCCCTCCTTCCATGCTTTGTGTCTTTTGTTTTTCCTTATTTTCCCCCATGTCTCTTTTCATCTGTCTCTCATCCTTGTGTCTCTTTTCACCCTCTCCTCCTCTCCCTCCCATGTGTCTTTCTCCTCTGTGTCTGTGTTAATGGCTTTGTGATTGTGTTTATGTTTTTGCGCTAAGTGTTACTGCCTTCGACCTTACGTTTTTTTGTCAGCCATTTTTTTCTCTCGCTTAGCCGATTTTCGTTTGCAGAAAAATGGCAAATATGTCTAAAATTAACTTGCAACATCACTCACGGGCTCTCTGGCTCTCCCCCTGTACTGTGTGTGAGTGTGTAAGTATTTAGCATTTTTTAGTGGTCTTTCGAGTTCGGTGGTTTGGGGCGTTAAATTCGTAAAGTATTGCGTGCTGTAAAGTATTGCGTGGCTTGCGATCAGCTGCAAACTGCTATGCGCTGAGTTTGCTGAATGTCGGTCCATTTGGTGCTCATTGCAGCTGAGTTCTGCGGGCCTCCACCCCCGCAACTTCGTCCCTTGCTTTGCGAGGGCCGCAGTTGCCACGACAACTCGAAGATTGACAATTATTATAGTTGATCATATTGTTTGATCTAATGATGTCCCCTCTTTTCGTCAGTTTCATTTTGAACTTTGTAATAATAACCTCATGATCTGATCTGCAATCAGCTCCAGGTTAATTTCTACTGACAAAGTATATAACCAATCTGCTTTCTATATTGTCCATCTGGTGATGTCCATGTGTAGAGTCGTCTCGGAGGCTGTTGGAAGAGGGTGTTTGCTATGAACAGAGAATTATCTTAACAGAATTCTACTAATTTCTGACCTGTTGCAGTTTGTACTCCCAGGCCAAATTTGCCAGTTATTCCAGGTGTCCTTTGGTTCCCTACTTTAGCCTTCCAATCTCCTATGATGAGAGTAACATACTTTCTTGGTGTTATATCTATGTGGTGTTGAATATCCTCATAGAGTTGGACAACTTCCGCCTCTTCAGCATCCATGGTTGGGGCATAGACTTGGATCACTGTGATGTAAAATGGCTTGCCTTTAACTTTAATTGAAATAATTGTGTCACTTAATGGTCTTTAGCCAACGTCTTATTAATTATTAGGGCTTCTGTGGGATTAGTGAACACAGCAGGAGATCTGGTTGTTGTCTGATATGAAATGTATATAACTTTTATACTTTATTTGTGCCCTCCCAACATATTTCATATGCATGGGTCAAGTATATATCTGGCAGTTAAATTACTAAATATTTACTCTGGGACCTTTATTTGACAAAAGAAAACACACTGTGACACATTATTGAATAACCTCTTACTGAGGCAACAAAGAAAAACATATTTATTTTTTTAAATATTAAACAAGTATGCACAACAACTAGTAACTGCATATGCCAAATGACACCAAACAAACGTAAGTAGTACACTTTAAAATTAGGTCCATTAATTCATAAATCCTGACCATGCATGTTAGTTATTAGATGCTGTTATAAAAATGCCACAATATGAAACAGATTAGTGGCTTGAGTAATTTGGATTACATTTTCCTTTTCTCGTTTTAATCATACTGTAAATCAAATGGAAATAAAGACCATTACGTAAATTACAATGTTTGCAAAGTAGTTAAGATAAACTAGAGATTTTAGATGACTAAACATGCTATTGGCTTCCAAGATTTATGGTAATTGCAGAGAAGGGCTTGAGCTGATATGTCCTAACCATCTGCTCATGAACTGTAACTAAAATAAAATCTTATCTCACGGTGAAACCTGGTTGAATATTCAGGATGCATCTAAAGGGACTACATCTGCAGTTTCAAATTATTCTACAGCAAGACACAGAAATCACTAGATAAAAAGAATTGTAATAAACTTTAAAAACTAAATAAAGAGACACTGTCAACCTAAAAACAAGTGTGTTTCTTCAAAAAGAGTATTAAAAGCTGGCTATATACTTTACGAGCTGTTTACAGTGAAGCACTATTGAGCATTGTTTGTGTGGATTTAAGCTTAGTATGCTAATTTGTATGTTTCCTGGTGGTCCAGTGGTTAGGATTTGGTGCTTCCAGCATTGTGACCTGGGTTCAATTCCAGACAGGGAACCAAGCAGTCACACCCTCCTGAAGTCAAGCAGGGTTGGGCTTGGTCAGTACTATTTCTGTGTATCTATTTGTTTGTTATATTCAATACAACACTTGAAGTGGCCAAAACGGACACATTTATTTAACAGAGACACACTTGGAGATTTACTAAGAATGGCAGTAAAGAACAGTCTATAACAGCTCTTCACAGCAGCCCCCAGTATTTACTAATATTATTTTCTCATAATAAGGTCAGTGACGCTGACTCAAACTTCCATCCACGTTCTTATTTACCTCTTGCAGTGACTGAAATTGCTCAGGAATAAATAGTAAAATATTTATTAGTATATTTTTAGTTTATTCAGTGAAAAAAAGTGAAATAAATTATATTTTGACCTCTGTGAATTATTAAATCCAAAATATGTTGAATTATAACTTTTAAATTATAATTGTCAAACTGTGAGTTGTCGTCCCGCTTTGCGAGCTCCCGAAGCAGTTCAGGCCGCAAATGCGGACCTCGCAAAGCGGGGGCTGCATTTGCGGAGGTGAAGGCTCCCACGTTAGCTGCAATGAACCCCTTGCTTTGCATTTGCGGAGGTGAAGGCTCCCACGTTAGCTGCCTTCGGCTCATTGCAGGCCGCAAATGCGGACCTCACGAAGCGAGTGTCCGCATTTGCGGAAGTGGAGGCTCTACAGTGCCTCAATCTTGGTAAAAAAGAAACAAAAAAGCGTGACTTTGACACAAAAAAAAGAGCCGCGGGACTTAGAAAAAAATAAATACCACCCTTGGGTCTTAGAAAAAAAAAACGCAGGATGAGGAAATCGGCACTTAGAAAAAAAAAAGTACGACCCGCGGGACATAGAAAAAAAAAAGTTCACGGCTGAAACGCGTACATCCAAAAACAGCAGAAACACTGAAAAATAAAAACAAAACATAAACAAACTTCACACACAGTACATGGGGACAGCCATGCCGTCTGGGAGTAAGGTTCATGCAAATTAAAGTCGAATTTAAGGAGTTTCGGCACTTGAAAATAGGCAAAGTGAGAAAAAAATGGTGGACAAAAAAATAAAAACTAGGCTACACGACCCCGATGCGCGCAAAACACAGACAAGGACGTACAACTTTTACAAACAACAATTACGAGGTCTGAGAGGAAAAAAATACAACCGCAGGACTTAAAAAAAAATACGAGGTCGAAAAAATACAACGTTAACGGCCAAACTGCGCACATCCAAAAACACAAAAAGCACAAAAACAAAAAAATACAACATAAAACAAACATCCCACCCAGCACAGGGGGACAGCCAGGACGTCTGTGAGTGAGTTTGCACACCAATTTAAGTAGCATTTCAGCAGTTTCGGAACTTGAAATCACCTAAGCAAGAAAAAAAATGGCGGAAGCATTTAGCGGTTGCTAACTTCTGAGATGAGACGAGAAGAGCTGAGATAAGGTAAGAAGGGTTATTTTTCCCATAGGAAACAGTGCATAGTAAATCAAGAGAAGAGATGATGTGAGATGAACTTGAGTTGCTTAGTAATTAATAATTAATTATTCTAACTATACAGAACCATTAACTGTAGTTTATAAAAGGTTAATATTCACATTCTAAAAAGCATTGCTGATAGTAGTACTAAATCCCCCAAAAATTAGATATGAATAGAAAATTTTTAAAATAAATATGTTGCCTTGTACCTTCTGTTAAAATATAAACGGACCAGCAAATGTAGAATAACAATAAACATTTTCGAAAGATTTTGATCACAAATTGTTATAAATATACTTATATGAGATTAGTTATGATAGTGAAATTAGGCACTTCAACATTATTTTGCTTGTGTGGTGACTTATGATAGGAAAAGTGGTTAGTGAATACTGTGAATATCCCTAAAACTTCAATAATTGCCAAGAACTCACCCATAAAAAAAGGCCTGACAATCACTCATTATGAAATCCTTTGATGAGATCAGAAGATATTAGAAAATATAGATCAGTGAATACCGTAACGCCTGTGAAGAAACTGTAATGCTTGTTTGTCCACTGTTGGTTTCAAGTTATAGGCCTATGTCCCTGATAAATACTGACACAAAATATATGGTAAAATAGTAGCAAATACGTTCGGTGCGATGGGCTTCATTGAGGACCCCCATAGTATGGGTTTTTTGTTAGGTGCCATGGGAGTCCAAAGGAACCACCATGATTATAGTTAAGTATAACATGGGGGTCCGTGGAGACACCAATTGTATGCCGCTAATGTTAGGTACCACGGGAGTCCATTGAGGGGTTAAAATATTTAGATATGGGATATGGTAGTATGTTAGGGCTATTGTCGTCTGTTGACATAGTGAGTACCAATCTGCAGCATTGCTACAGAGACTACTGAAATGGAGACTAGTGCAAGCAGACTGTGAGTACATCTTAGAGCTAGAGAGCTCTGTCAAAACCAAGAGCGCTTTTTCCTAAGTCCTTTGCGCCTATAATTGCGTTGCAGAAATGGTCACTCGTTGAAAATGACCATGGTGATCCAGACCTTCCTATTAAATTGCCAAAGTACTGGCAAACTGGATTTAGCAATGCTCTTCATGGCTGTTGGTGTCTTTGAGTGGTGGAGCAGAAATGGCTTAATTTTGAAGTCACGGTTGGTGTTCTTACACAGAAGAAGGGTTAGCTGCTTTAAAGCACAGTACCCCTATAGGCAGGTCTCAGACATGTTAAACACCAATTCTGGTGGGTAGTTGCCTCTTTCAACAACGTCTTTCAAAGTGGCGGAAAAGCCTCACTGCTCACTGTGCCTTAGGGAGTACAGCTCTCTGAGTAGGTAACCAGACCTATAGAGCAATCCTACTAAGACATTGTTCATTCTCAGATGGGCACCTCTACTCTAATTGTTTACATTGGCTGAAAAGCCTGCAGAAGCTTCCATGTCAGCGTTCTTGTTCCTCTTTTCAGAGAGGTCAAACCAACCTCTACTGGATGCAAAGCTCTCTGTCACATTTGGCGTTTGGGTTGGATATGGCTTTAAATGCTTCTAGCCTTCTCCATTATGATGGCCTGGGTAAGAGGCATGTTACGCTCCAGTTGGTCATCTCTTCAGATGAACAGCCTCTTCTCCATCTCTTCCAGGAGCGTAGCATCTGGAGCAGGTAATCATCTTTGCAGAATAAGTCTGTTGGTCGCTGAAGACTTTATCTTCTCCTTGTTCTTCAGGATAGTGTGGACGGTGGAGGTACTTTCTCCAAGCGGTCCAGCACCTGCATTTTTACATCAAAAGGAATGCTCTGGTGCTTCAACTTAGGCTGATCTTCTTTGAGTTCAGACACCTGTAAAACAGTACCAAAAAATACAATTAATGTAGATTTTATTAGACAATTAACAATCACATATATAGTTGTCAGTATGCGGGTTGTTGCTAACGCTTGCAGGCTCGAAGCGAGGGCCACAGTTGCTGGCAAGGAGCGCCAAAGGCGCTCCTTGCGCTGGTGGAGATGAGCGCCATAGGCGCTCATCCCTACGACCCCCTACAACTATTGGACTGCAAATGCGGATCCTCGCTAAACATTAAAAAACACAAAAATACACACAAAAATAAAATAAAAACCTTACCCACAGCAAGGGAGGACACCCAGGACCTCTGCAACACTGCTTAAACCTCGAAATCGGTCAAACTTACAAAGTTTAGCCACTCGAAAATCTCTTAAGCGAGAGAAAAAAATGGGCGCCAAAAAACCCCGAAAACGAGGCTAGTCGACCGATAAAGCCGCTAAATACCACAAAGCAAATACAGCATTTACAAAAACCCGTACGACCTACACAATACACCTTTAACAAGAACGCTAAATCATACAAACCCGCGTACCACATACACATTCGCCGCCATTTTACAACACTAACTTACACAATGTGGAAGTACCCAGCTACACAAATGGCTTCCCCTCGCGCATGGAGCCTATTTACACTACACACTGCACACATTACACAAAAAAAACACTATTGCTAGAAACGCAAAAGACATTCACTGCGCGCCTCACAACAAGTGTCAACGCAGCTCATACCACACAAACTACACCAGGGGACAGCCTTGCAATAAGCGCAAATAGCAGATCAGCGCCGACCTTACAATGACACCAAAAGCGCCTCTGTAAAAAATACAACAACCAAGAGGCTCGCAATGAGCGCCGACATCTCAGACCACTACAAAAAATAATGTCTGTGCCAAACACCATTCCTTGACTTACAATTCTATTGCCGTCATTTTTTGGTGGGCAATTCGCTAGTTACATTATAAGAAACAAAGAATCAATTACAATATTCTGTACCTTGCCAGTAAATGTTGTTGGTAGAATTTGGGTGTCTCTTGTGGCAATCTCTCTCTCCAGCTCGGACGTTTTCTCCCTTACAAAAAAATACAATGCACTTAGATTTTATTATACAATTAGCAATTAATAATTAACAATCACATTATGAGAAACAAGGGAACAATGAAAATATTCTGTACCTTGCCACTGGATGGTGTGGGTAGGATTTGGCGTTTTTTTGTGTATCTTTCTCTTGGTCTCTCTCTGTCTCTTGCCCCATAATGGGGTCCTGCAATGAAAAAACAGTGTTATCGCAAAGCAGAGTGTTCAGTGGGGATCTGTGGCCAAAAAACAGTGCTATAGCGAATCAGCACTAAAAGGGGTAGCGTTAAGTGGGGTATACGTGTGTGGTGGAGATGCCTTGTAATAAAACAGTATTAGTTAAATAATTATTAACATGATTAAGACTATACCAAGTATAAAAATAGATTGAGATCCACTGTTGGCTTTGCTAGATTACTTGGACATGTCATTAGTTCAAGACTAAAAAAACTGTATATCCTGCGATCCAGCATTACATGTCATCATGTGATTTACTAACATTTTTTATTCATTTTAAAAACTAGCCATACACAGCTCATCAAATGGTATTGGGAATGGGGTGTTTAATGGTCGTGTAAAGCGTGTTATGGGTGGCATACCGTAAAAATGCAAATTCTCAAAGTTTACTAAATCCACATTTTTCATTTAATTTCCCAGGATGCTGTTTTTTAGCATAGCGTGTTTGTTCACCATGGTAGCAATATATTTGATATTTACATAAAATTATATTACCAATATTCAGCCATTAACATAGAACATACACGTACAAATATAACTGGCAAATTCGTTCAACACAAATCATGATGAAAGTAGCGTAAATAAAAAATGAACAATCTCTCGGTTGATAGAAATAGTCAACTTCTTTGAAATCACACTGATCCTTACATCTTAAATTTTATCTACATCCCAACATTTCAAATGTCCAAAGGCCCAGCTTACATTCTTGAAAATGATGCACTATTATGTAGGGTTACCACCGTTCTGTATGATGCTCCATGCATCTATATGTTCTGTAGAATAGAAACTCTAGGCTTCTATATTTCTGTTATAGTTCGAGAGAAAACATGGGACATGGAAAGGGACGAAAAAAAAAGATTTGTCTATAAATATGGGCCATTCCTTCAAAATTGGGATGAAAAGCGGGACTGCCCCACTAAAAGAGGGACAGCAGAACGGTAGGATTTTATGAAAGCTGAACCATCACAATGGCTCTTTAAAGGGAATGTGTAAAGGTAGATGTATAAAGGTTTTAGCACCTGGCTTTTATTGCTACAAGTATTCTGTATATTAAGAAATGTGAGCTTCTGAAGAACACCAAAAAAAATAATGTATCTGTCACAGCTTAAAACCCAGTTACTATTTGATTGGCTTGCGAGTTGGCTTTACCAGTTTTCCTTGTGTCAGTGACAAAATGAAAGTTAAAATGGTAGCATCTGCTCTCCAAAAACTAAGTGGCAATTAACCAAGTTTAATAACTTTTACATAGTAAATAGTTAATTTCTGTAAGAGAGTTTTTTAATACAGTACACTCTCAGTTATACGGCAAACCATGGAGATTGGTAGATGCCGGATAAATGTTGTTTCTGGTTGCTTGAGAGTTACTATAAAAAGGGCCTAGATTAGCTGCACATAGGATGCTCTGATAAGTATATTTGTTGGTGAGGGCTGTTCTAGCAGCAGCAGCTTTCACTCCTCACTTACACACATACGTTCGGCTGGCGAGTGCGGTGCTGAACCCGGGCAATGTAACGCCAACACTGTACTGGCTCAGTCACTCATGCCTGTCTGGTTCCAGGTAACATTATATTACAGAGACGTACAGTGGATGAAATCTAGGTGCCTGTAAGCATTTTGTGGCATGATACCTGGCATATGTTGAGTCCTGTAAATTTTATTTTTGATTTAAAGTACAGTATAAAAAATGTTTCTGGATGCGTGAGCTCTACTGTATAAAAGAAACGTATATTTACGTGAATCTTGTTGTAAAAGCCATATTTACTGCTAAGAAAGCATGCGCTAAGAGCTCTGGAGAGAAGAATATGTAAAGAGCAATGTTATCCTAAAATGTTATCTGTGTGTAATTTTAGAATGCTCTTTTAATACAGTGGAAAGAATCATGAGATAGATTACTGTGTAAGACGGCGTGTGGGTTTGAATTTCATGCTCCATCCATGTAACCTATACTTCTTCCTTATTGGAAAAGCATGAATGCATGCGGCACTATTTTTAATAGGTGATATTTTGATTCTGTTTTGGAATGTCACTCTCCGGTGTATGTGCGCTAAACATAGGATCTTATAAATAACATGCCCCTAAATTACTCCACCCAATCATCAAATGCCAATGCACTTTTACAAATACAACACTGCAATATTCCATGTATTAAACAGAAATGACCTGTATAATCATGGCATCAATTTAGTTTTTATAGTTTGTCAAAAAATATGACCAGTAGATGGTAGTGTATTCACCTTTCTGTTCATATTTACACATTTAAAGTAATTATTATTAAAGAGCTACTGTAGTTCAATAAAAATTACATATAAAATTATAATTTTGGTTTCACCACTTTCTGACAACTTGGGGTGTGTTAATCTTTATGTCTTTTTGTTAACTTAATTGTGAAATAAATGTGTTATTTCTTCATACAGCTTCTCTTTATTTGATATTAAATCTTGTTTAAAGAAATTTAAATATTCATTGTGACAAATATGCAATAAAAGATGAAATCAAGAAAGGGGCAAAAGGTTTTCAGTTTTAGTTATAGCTGTAGATACTGGCTGTGGTGGAAAACCCTCTGACATTTTAAAAGGTTAGGAAGGGAATTTGATCTTGAATACATATGTGTTACATGTATCACAATGCACCAACAGGGGCGACAGTTAATATGTGCACACTGCTCGATATGCACATATATACTAACAGACACTGCTGGACTTCTTCTGCTGATATCTTGGCAAATGCCACCAAATTGGTTCTGAAAGCACAGAGAGTGACATAGGATAGAGAGACGAGTCCTTACATTTTTGGAACTCATAGGGACATATAACTTTCTACTTAAAAAGTGCAGCTGAGAGGTATGTTGTAGGCCTAGGTTGGAGGCAAATGTAGCCGAAGGGCTAAAAGTTGCCTAATGTTTACAAGGTGTTTGTGGGGAAATTCAAGACTACACATCCCATGATGATTTGCTGTGGAGACTGACTTCCCAGAGATTGCAACAATGTTATAGCTGCCTGTCATTGGTCAAAAAGATTTATGAATGTTATGCTAATTTACCTAAGCAGCACTTTGCAAATGTCAGGGTAAATTTATTAATGTTTATTTTAGGATTTTTTTTCCTTCAAAAAAAGGTTTTCATAACTACTTACTGACCTCGATCAGATGCATTTATAATCCATGAAACCTAAATATGCCTTTAAAGTGACATTACCAGGGACATTTTTTTCATTGTTGCATCTGAAAAAAGAGAGTGAGCCTCATTCAATTGAGCTTTCAGGAGATCCGGCCTTCAGAAATGTAGCCCACAAGTTATTTTGCTATTCAGTTGGCATCTTTTTGAGGCTTCCAATCGGGTTACGGGATCCAGCCTCCGATTCACTGTGATGGTTCACATCGCAAGTTAATGCCCCTCCAAGCCTTTGATCTTTCACGGCCGCAAGAGTTGTGAACGCTAAAATCGCAAATCACTATTCAATTGCTCCGATTCCCCCTCGAAAAGCAAGCCGTCAAGACCGCAAATGGCAAAAGTCGAACCACAAGTCACGGGTACTAAGGAGGGCTTGCAAAGGACTTAATGACATGTCCGGAGCACTTTAAATGCACATATACACACACAATTGTTCTTTTATTAAAAGGGAAAGTGATGTTAGGTCTTAGAATTAATAGCACAGCATTCTCAAGCTCGCAAATCTGCAATATAAAATAATTTTATTAATGTTTAATTTCCGTGTTACAGTGGATATAAAAAGTCTACACACCCCTGTTAAAATGTCAGGTTTCTGTGCTGTAAAAAAATTAGCCAAAGATAAATCATTTCAGAACGTTTTCCACCTTTAATGTGACCTATAAACTGTACAACTCAATTGAAAAACAAACTGAAATCTTTTGGGTAGAGGGAAGAAAAAATAAAAATAAAATAATATGGTTGCATAAGTATGCACACCCTTAAACTAATACTTTGTTGAAGCACCTTTTGATTTTATTACAGCACTCAGTCTTTTTGGGTATGAGCCTATCAGCATGGCACATTTTGACTTGGCAAGATTTGCCCACTCTTCTTTGCAAAAACACGCCAAATCTGTCAGATTGCGAGGGCATCTCCTGTGCACAGCCCTCTTCAGATCACCCCACAGATTTTCAATCAGATTCAGGTCTGGGCTCTGGCTGGGCCATTCCAAAACTTTAATCTTCTTCTGGTGAAGCCATTCCTTTGTTGATTTGGATGTATGCTTTGGGTCATTGTCATGCTGAACGATGAAGTTCCTCTTCATGTTCAGCTTTCTAGCAGAAGCCTGAAGGTTTTGTGCCAATATTGACTGGTATTTGGAACTGTTCATAATTCCCTATATCTTAACTAAGGCCCCAGTTCCAGCTGAAGAAAAACAGCCCCAAAGCATGATGCTGACACCACCATGCTTCACTGTGGGTATGGTGTTCTTATTGTGATGTGAAGTGTTGTTTTTGCGCCAAACTTGTCTTTTGGAATTATGCCCAAAAAGTTCAACCTTGGTTTCATCAGACCATAACACCTTTTCCCACATGCTTTTGGGAGACTTCAGATGTGTTTTTGCAAAATGTAGCCTGGCTTGGATGTTTTTCTTCATAAGAAAAGGCTTTTGTCTTGCCACTCTACCCCATAGCCCAGACATATGAAGAACACGGGAGATTGTTGTCACATGTACCACACAGCCAGTACTTGCCAGATATTCCTGCAGGTTCTTTAATGTTGCTGAAGGCTCTTGGTAGCCTCCTAGACCAGTTTTCTTCTCATCTTTTCATAAATTTTGGAGGGAGCTCCAGTTCTTGGTAATGTCACTGTTGTGCCATATTTTCTCCACTTGATGATGACTGTCTTCACTGTGTTCCATGGTATATCTAATGCCTTGGGAATTATTTTGTACCCTTCTCCTGACTGATACCTTTTAACAATGAGATCCCTCTGATACTTTAGAAGCTCTCTGTGGACCATGGCTTTTGATGTGGGATGCGACTAAGAAAATTTCAGGAAAGACCAACTAGAGCAGCTGAACTTTATTTGGGGTTAATCAGAGGCACTTTAAATGATGGCAGGTGTATGCTGACTCCTATTTAACACGATTTGGAATGTGGCGTTAATTCTGAACCCAGCTACATCCCCAGTTATAAGAGGGTGTGCAGACCACATTATTTTTCTTTTCTTTTTTTCCCTCTACCTAAAAGATTTCAGTTTGTTTTTCTATTGAGTTGTACAGTTTATAGGTCCCATTAAAGGTGGAAAAAGTTCTGAAATGATTTATCTTTGTCTCATTTTTTTTACAGCACAGAAACCTCACATTTTAACAGGGGTGTGTTGACTTTTTATATCCACTGTATATCAATCCCGGCAATCAATGTGTTAATACATATAATAGAACTTGCATGTAATAGAATATTATATTTATGGCTTTATCAATATTGCATTATATCTGGAATGTGGGGCCGATCGTAACTCGTAATTGAAGCCTGTATGACTTTTAAATCCAAACTCCATTTTTCATAGACGTAATGATGACGATCTCTGTTTCCATTGGCTGTTTCTAACTCAGGAGTTTCAGCCGTCATGTTCAAGCTTGCAAATGCTACATACGATGGCATGGTTTCTAAATTTCACTATCGGCTCCTAACTTGCGGTCTTGCCGAATTGAATAGCACCATAAGTTGCAGCCGCTGCGGGCCCACAGGCATACAGCCTATACTCAATAACTTGCGGCCTCCATGTAGATATATACAATATTTCCCTTGTAAGTGCTAGACCCCCACCCCTCCAAAGCACAACACAGACACATCCCATCACACCCATCATATTCATATGCACACTCCAACTATAAACATGGGTACCACAGTATGGGCCCAGTGACACCCAGGCAACTTTAAACAGGCATAACAAGGAATAACACATAAATTACAACATCCCCAATGTTAACCCATCTCAGTGTGCCCCTTTCCCCTGGCATAATAAGCTTATCTTAAAAGGCTGAGGACATCAGTCTGTAAGGTATTGCCCAGCTTGTGCCTTGGCATGCTTCAGCCATGACACTATTGTTAATATTAGATTGAGTTAGAGGCTATTCCTTAGACTGACGCTATATCATAGATAGCGTGGATGTACCAGTGATCTAACATTACTGTACTCAGTAATATGGGATGTTTTATGAGCTACCAGATACAGGTATATGCTGTCATCTCTTTGTTTAACCTTAGGTGTCCTTCAGTGGGTACAACCTCTTGCCCTCTTGGAGTTTATGACCACTATTTTGCCACATATTTGGCTTGTAGGATCCGATTAACCCTATACACTTTAGAAGTTGATTACCCTTACGGTTGACTGAGAAAATGGTGATAGTATATCACTATAGGGCTCAATATCCTATTGGGAGTTATTACATAGAGTCAACAGCTGGCATTGCAAATTAGTTTGTGTTTTTGTTTTTAATTGCAGTGGTTACAGTGATACATGATATTAACATATTACTAAACTTTGTAATTTTATTATTTTCCCCTCCCTTTGGTTTATTATATATATCATGACCCATAAGACAGCTTCATTGAAGGATCCTATACATCACTAAGCAATTGGGGACAACATACCATATTAAGTGGCTCTTTTCTTTCCCATTTTTTAACAATCTCTTGTAACAATGCCACTTGGTATATATTGTTTTTTTGTTTGTAATAAAATTGAAATTGTCTAAAGGACTTAAGATATAAAGAATTAGAATATCCTTGTTAATTATGAGTGAGACCCCAAGTCCAGTCCCAGGAATTCTTTAAGTGCTTTTGAAGATATATGAGGATCTGAGTTTTTCTTAAAGAAGTCATTGAATATCCACCCACAATGCATATATTTATGTTATCGTTGGTGTCCTACACATTGCACTGCATGAAACGTTAAGTTCATTAATCTGCTACATTGTGATAAGAGCCTGTTCATGGACTCTGTTCATTATTGTTGTTTGCATAATTTGTCTATTTATGTGATATTTATCTTTTCATTATTTTGACCTGTCCACATCACATGTACATATTTATATCTCATATTTTGCTTTTATATGTACAGACAATCTAGATGCAAAATTACCATGCCTCTGATTAATACACTGTGACGAATGTGAGATCCCCTTCCCAGATGTCAGTTAACTGTCAGGATTTTCTATCTTTTTTTATTATGATATGTGTGTAATATATTTGTGGATAATATTATGGGACTAGCCATTGTTTGTTGTATACTCTGTGGGTCTAGTGGTGAAGAAAGTACCACATCTCCATGTAGATAAACTCTCAGGCACCAGTCTAGCAGAAGGTTTCGTAAGGGCTGCAGTGAGGCTCCCACACATTCTTAATTGGCTTGTTTAATCTAAGGGGATATTGAAAAGTTTTATTCTGTTTCACTGTAGAAAATATATGTGTGGCACTTAATAAAGAAACATTTGTGAGGAGACATGTGTTGGGCTATAATTTCCAGTTGTTAAATCTCTCCTACTAAGGATTTATATTCTCCTGGATCCTGGGGACACTGGGGTTTGCTGGCAGCTTCAGCCAGGTGGTGCAAAATTGAATCTTAGTTGCAGTTGAATGTAACACTCTCCAGTTATGTTCTGGTGATTCCTGATCTGTTCTCTAACTTTTGTTCAAGAATGATTCTGCTTATTTATTACCTGCTAGACATAGTGGTTATTCCCTTTAAGAGAGTAAATGCTTCTCAAAAATCCATACTGAAGGTTATACAGAACATCAACAAAAACACAGTTTCAGAAACAGTGATTTGTAATTTACACATTTGAAAAACTGGGTACTCGAGACGACTGATGACGAATTTGGATCATGATCCTCTTACGCAGCTGTTGATAAGGAAGTTATATAAATGGTGTATTCACACTTTCCTTTCACATATAAAACACTGTAATTAAGCATGCATGTTAATGATGTTAGGGTTGCTAGCACATGGTATTGTCTAATGCATTGCTATATAGACATTACTTCATACCAAATTGCCACAAGCCAGCTGCCCAAAGTCTAAAATTACTGGATATAATATAATGATGAGCTCACTATCTAGGATTGACTTTGAATTGTTGTAATGTGCAGTATTAATTCATTTAGGAAACAACGCTAATGTCTATCATATATTTATTAAATTATCTCCATACAGTGTCGTTTACTGGGATCATGTGTGGGACAAATAAATGTGGAACCAGAGGAATTCACAAAATGTTTTTACACTTTTATAACAAAAAAACACTTTGAGAAAAGAAATATGTGGATTCACCATCAATGCAGAATAAACTTGTTTTGGTTTGCTATGAAAAAGTTTTGCTACAGTGATTGAGTTAGAACATAGAAAGAAAAAAAGACACATAGGGCCTCATTCTATTATCGGCCGTTTTAAAACGGACGCAAGGCTGCGATTCCTTGCGGGGGTTCCGTTATCTTGCAATTCAATTATACGGCAAGGATCTCCCCTTACGGCCAGCCGTATATCTTGCAAACGCCCGTAAGCTCAGAAATCTGTAAACGCAAAAATAAATTCAAGACGGCACTGTACAGCTCTGTAAATGCTAGGGATCATATTGGGGGACATGAGGATTAATAGCAACCCCCTCTCAAGCTTGCACATCAGCCCAAATCCGAGTTTACATTAACTGTTTATTTTCCGGCCGCAGCGTGGGCGGGTCTGAGGTGCTCCAAGCCCTCGGGACTTTTTACATGGATATGTGACATAAATTAAAAAATATTTTTTTTACAGATTTGAGTGTAGGGGAATGTTGTGCTATTTTTGCTAACACCTACAATCACTTTATAGTCTCCTCAGAGTGCAGGATGGCTTTATTTCGGCTTTATAATGTGCTTAATTGGTGCTAGCGAGACCTTTTTGCTGCAAGTAAGCTGCGGCTCGGTTTTAGCCTTGCCGAGAGGGTTCCCGGAGCAATTGAATAGCAACCAGTATTTTCTTGCGGCCGAAACTCTTGCGGCCGTTTTAGATCAAAGGCTTTCCTCCGGCGCGAGGGATAGCAAGGCGCCGGCCGCAAGCCTGCCGGAATCCCCGGCCGGAGGGGAATAAAATAGCCGAATAGCTTGCGACCGGTCCTTGCGGCCCCGCATCTCCTACGGCCGATAATAGAGTTAACTCCCATCAGAGATATCAATTAGAATTAGATAAACATTGCAAATTTTTATTTTGATATTCTAAAAAATTAGAAAACATTATGTTGATTAAAAACATAAAAACATCATTGTCCACCTTTTGTTATATATCCATTATTACAATTTTCCATACTCAATTTGTACAAAAGTGTAAGATAATTGGATCTTTAATTTGAAGGTAAATTGCAAGTCAAAAAATACTCATATTGATGTAAAATAATTAGATGTACCTCAATAAATAGGAAAACAGAATTAGTTCCCATACAAGTAATACATAAACAACCCAGTATAGATTGTCTGTAACAATTATAATACAATGGTCACATTAATAACATGTTGTAAATAGAAATAATTGAAATCACATATAATGTAAACTAGTTCAATATATGATCAGCTAGAAAAAATGTTTTAATCCTGCAAAAGTTACACATGCAGTTATTTATAATGTACTTAACTGTAAGAACTCATAAGTGGAAAGTTTAATATAGTAATTCATAGTTCAAGTGCAAAAAGTGATTTGTAGTGCAATGAAAAGTGCTGTAGTATAATAAAGTGCAAAGTAGAGGAAGGTGCAAAATATCTATACAGGTAAGTTCATATTACACTTTAACCTGATTGTGATATATAATCTACAGGGTCAGTCCCTGAACTGTCTGGTGTGACAGAGCTTGGGACCCACCACTTGCCCCCTATTAAATTTAAAATATTCTACTCTTTTGCAACATAACAACTAAAAAATCCTATGCAAATGTGGTGGCACTTGTGGCCTGACACTTACCCCTTAATCTGTGTGGTAAACTAAACTACCGTACTTTATATATATACTTTATCGATGCTGACCCAAAAAAATCATATGTACAATGTGCAGGAATAAGTCCATACACTTTGCTTTGATATATTTACATGAAGTCATCAATTGTAAATCTTATAGTTCTCTTATAGTTCTCTCATGATCCATAAACTTCCTTGGGAGGAACAAAAAATTACCACTGCTTGCCAGTTGCTTCCACGCTTCTCTTTGACGTCAACAAAGGTGGACGGCGTTCCTACGGTGGCCGACACGCACGTTTCGTGGCTGCTTCTTCATGGGCCAAGAGTGATCGAGTGATTGAGTTGCAAATGTAGTTCTCTTCTGGGATAGAAAATAGTGTTTTTAGAATGATGTGGGTTTTATAAATTTCCTAAATGTCTCACTGATTTTTTCATTCAGTTCAGTTTTCTATAGAAGAAAAGACACTTGCTTGTCAAGTATGTATCAAATGCATAACATTAGCAGCTGTGTAATCCATGGACATTAAATATTTTGGGGAAAAATCTGAATTTTTGAAGACTGTTTATAAGTGAGCCACAAAGACTGTTTCTCATTTTTTGAAATCCTACTGAGAGAATCTGTAAGTGGTTAGTACATCTAGTACCAATAGGTACATTGTATGCATGAACTGTAGGTGAAGACCTTTGCAGGGACTGTTTGGAACATTTGAGTAAGTGAAAACAGAGCTCGTAACCATATTTTAATAAAATTATGTTTAGTTATACAAACAGTTAATTGTAATGTTAAAAACAAGGAAACTTCCATATACCTATATTCCATATACTTAAATACTATGGTCCCGATTCATAAAAGAGCGATATGGTGGCAAACAAGTTGTATATTGACAAAACTAAGTGGCCCAATAAGTCACTGACACTTGGGTACCTAATTTAGTAGGGTATTTTTGCCTAAGCCAAGAAGACCCAAGCCTAAGCCTTCATATTTGAAAGGTGGCAGCAGAAAGAATATCTTATACTTAGATGACTCTGAAGATATGATGTTGGGTTCTATCTTAGGCTGAGCGTTTTTCTGTAGTCTGAGAAGGCTGGTTACCCTGTGGGGCTTTGCTCAGTTATTGAGATTTATTGATTTATTAACATAAATTAATACAGTTCTTATCTTTATCAATTGATCCCTCACTCCTACTAGGTTTTTAATCTGTTTACAAGCTAAGACAAAAATGTAATTAAACCAAAACTGAATACAATACTTACAATATAAAGGCTTTGAATATTTATCTTGAACTGTGCAAAATATTTAGATCATTATGCAGTTCTTACAAAAAGCATATTATAAATAGTACTATGCAGTGGTCCTTTAAGTTACTAAAAAAAACTCATCAACAGTTAAATTACCAAAAGTGAGAAAAACAGTTAAGTAGAAATCTATTTATGTAAAATGAAAAGATTAGTGAGTCACAATGAAAAATGAGAACAAAATAATTGTGAAATGGCAGCCATAAATGTTTTTCAAGTGAAATACTTAAATGGAATCTGAAGTTCAAGGAAGGCACTTATTTCTGAAATTTATAATAAACTAACCACATTAATAGCTGGTTAGGATGCAGGTGCTTTCACCACAGTATCCTGGGTTCAAATCCAACCAGGGAACCAAGAGGTCACACTGGTCAGTACTCAGATGGGAGACCACCTGGGAATACCAGGAGCTGTATGCTGTGGTCGACTGGAGAAGGAACTGGTAACCCACTCCTGAATTTCTGCCATGAAAACCAAGTGGATCAGCCTGGTGTGTTGTCCATGAGGTCACGGAGAGTTGGACATGACTGAGTGATGCCATTTACATTTTATTTTTAAGCCATAAATATAAAAAATATTTTTAGAGGAAATCATAATTTTTTAAGACTTTGTTTATGAGTGTAGGAGTCCATTTTGTTGTTGTTACATCACAACCTTCAAGCTGGATCATGAAGGTTTTGTTTATTAGTTGATGGAGGTGTGGGGAAGAGGAAACGATCAGAGGCCAGTAGTTTTTGTTAGATAAATGGATACCATTGAAATTGACACAACACCCCCCTCCCAAAAGCAGGAAGTTTGCATCAGGAAAAGCAAGCACTATTCTCAGGTAATGTAAACATGCCACTCACAATAAAAAACTAGCTTTTTTACTTTTTCATTTTATTAAAGGAAAAGAAAGAAATATAATTTTTGAAATCCAGAGAAAAAACATGTCTGTTCAAGCTGTCACCCAAGCTGCACTCTTCAGACATATGGTCAGGCTAGTCCAGGTGTTTATGGCATTTTGTTGTGAGTTTCCTAATTTGCCCTGGACATGTTTTTCTTTAAGATTAAATTTACAGTTTGCTATTTTATAGAACTTGCCCTTTTATAATAGCACACTTGGCAATAGAACTGAATGGCTGAATAAGGGTCAATATCATAACCTTCCCCCTTAAGTTACATGGGGAAGGTTATGATAGAGTCATATAAATATACAATTTTCTATAAAAATGTGTTTATGCTTCTGTCTTGCATGCCTGCTAATGTTAATTGGTTACATATTTCATAAGCATTTGAAGGCTATACCAAACTACAGTGGTCCTTTAAAATGATGTCATCTTGTATGAGTGATATGGCAGTTTTTAGAACTTCTTGAACCATAAGCAAGTGATAAAAATACCAGTGGATGTATATAAAGTAGTGCAGGATTGGGCACTAGTAGCTTCATAGCTTGCTGCCCACACCTTCACACATTGATGAGTGGGAGTAAGGAGAAAATCCAACATGGTGGTCCCATACAGGTGAGCAGAAGGAAATTAAAAAAAGAAAACATTTCATAACTTGATAAAAGTAGGCTAGTAAGGAATTAATTGTGCTGAAAACAACTTATATTTTTATGGGCCATGATTTATTTAATCACTATAATGTCCCTCTGATATATCAAAAGACTATAAAGCTTCCAAAAATGTACTTTCCATGAATAAGAGATTCTTATGCCAAAGAATATTTTTATTTTTATTTATATCATATCATTAATGACTAAATCACATGTCAATTTGTGTGCCTGAAAAAGTATTCAGTTTTGATGTAAGGTTCACATAAGGAGAAAGTAAAAAAATATTCATTAAGTATCTCTGTAACTAAAACCACTGTTTATCATTATGCATGATGACCTTCTAATACCATTTTACATTTTTATGTATCCAGGAAAGCTCAGAAGCCAGGTATGAATTTATGAATCAGGGGCATGCTAGTTGCCTGAACCAATGGCCTCATATTTATTTATTTGAAGAATGTAATGTTTTTTAAGTATGTAGCATGGAATATTTCTTTTGGCAATTTTCCTGGATTTTTTCTCGCATATATTTTTGCATTTTGTAAATATCTTGTCTAAAAATGTGTTGTCATTTTTTATAATTATTTTTATTACTTTTATAAGCATTTATATACATTTTTAGGTAACCAAAGTTAAATGATATTCCACAGTCACAAATATTAATAAAAATTTCCAATGAGCAATAACTGTTGATGAATAAAATAAAAAATGACGGGGCACAAAAATTTTAAGTTATGGCAATGCTGTTTGACACACAATGTAAAGCTTTTCACATTCTGAGGACCTTCAACGTTCATTGCGAGCCTCGCGCTGAGCACCTTTGGCGCTCATTGCGTGGCTCGCAATGAGTGCCTTCAGCTCTCATAGTGATCGGCTCGTCGCATTTACTTTTGTTCCTATGAGCGTCTTGTGTTCTCATGACAAAGACAGAAATATATGTAAATTTTTTTTGATTAATTAATGATTTGCCTAATAAAATAATATACTTTACCTATTTTTAATTGATATATCCAACAATGAATAGCCTGAAGAGCTAAGTGTCTATTTTTATTTTTCTGCAGCATACAATGTACAGTTGGCCTGTTGCTGCCCTGAGGATAAAGCGTCATCAATGTCCCAGCTGTGCATTAGAAATATGCTGCGTGCACGAGGGCAAACCGTTGTTTTAGTTGTGTAAATCGCCATTTTAGATTCATAGTGTTAGTGATGTAAAATGGCTACATGGGTCGCGATGATTTTCCGTGCTGCCTAAGTGTGTATTTTAGTACCTCGTACGTCCCTGGCAAAAGTTGTACGTGTCTGGCGGTGTTTGGCACATTTCTGGGTCGTTTAGCCTCATTTTCATTTTTTTCGTCCGCCATTTTTTTCCTTGCTTAGGCGATTTTAAATTGTCTAAACTCGTTAAATTTTACATGAATTAGCGTGTAACCTTACTGGCAGATGTCATGGCTGTCCCCCCATACTATGTGTGTTTTTTTGGGGTGGGTTTGTTGTATTGTTTTGTGTTGTATTTGATAGTACACATTTCGGCCATTAACCTCGTATTTTTGAAACCTCGTATTCTGTTTTTCTAAGTTCTGCGGGTCGTAATTAAAAGTTGTACGTCCTTGTGAGTGTTTTATGCGCTTTGGGGTCGTTGAACCTCGTTTTAAATTTTTTCCGCCGCCATTTTTTTTCTTGCTTAGCCGATTTTCAAGTGACAAAACTGCGGCAAATGGAAATTAATTTGTGTGCAACCTCACCCCCCAGAGGTCCTGGCTGTCCCCCCATGCTGTGTGTGATGTTTTTGTATATTTTTTATTTTTTTCCTCTTTACGCGTTAGTGTTTTTTTTCTAAGTCCCGCGGGTCGTATTTTTTTTTTTCTCAGTCCTGCGTCGTGGTTTTTTTTTTCAAAGTCGTTCTCTCCTGGGGTTTATTTCTCCCAGGAGTGAGGTGGCGTAGAGCCTCCACCTCCGCAAATGCAGACCCTCGCGAACTGCATCTCTCGCTTCGACGATTCGCAGTTTGACAACTATTATATGTGATGTTCTCTTACATTACCCTATCAGAAGCAGGGGAAAATATAAAGACCTGCCACTGTACCCGAGTGAAAGTTTATGTTGTAAACACTACATCTAAATATCATAATTGAACAATTCATATTAAATGGATAGATAGGACAGGTTGTTTAACAGTACCCAGAATCCTATCTGCAGAGGAAACACTGTTTAATAGAGTTGTTCTATGACTTATTGGTACATGTAGGTATTCTCAGAATGGCTATTATATTATTTATGCAGAAAAACTAGTAGGTGGCAGCCCAAGTATTAATTACTGCTCTTTTCGAAAGACTGTCCTCTAAATCTTGGGTGGAAAAATTTAGTAGTATGTTCTGCCTTTGTACTTTTTCCTTAAATTTTAATAAAATTATCTGTCAACGTTATTACTGGCTTGGTATGTGAGTTTTATTTGTATGGTATGTCTTTTCCCTTGTAATTAACTTTTGACGGACATATAAGTCATCTTGCATTGACTGTGCCTGTATGAAACAATGTCACAACTAGACAAGGAGCAACACAAGGACATTTTAATAGAATCCACTTTACCTACTACCACTGTTTGTTGCCAGTTACCTCAGTTGCCTGTAATTCGTTTGGTGAACAATAATTAACAAATAGGAACACACATCCAGTTCACAGATCATTAAAAAGCATAAGGGTAACATTTCATCAATCTGCTGTCCTGTTTCTGAATATCTCTATGGGAAGAGTGTAACATTTGTTAGTTGAGTCCAAGGGAAGGGATGGGAATATGTAAATGGTCAAAAGGCATAGAATGTGTAGAAAGAGAAAAAGTTAAAGAAAAGAAGGATGTCCATTTGGAAAGTATTTTTAAATAGATAGAGACTAGGGGGAGAAAATGGGAGCATGGGAGGTAGCTAGGGTGAAATAAATAGTCAGTAAGTCAGAGACATAAAGTATGCATAAAAAAAACTATAAGGAATCAAGGGAGATGCAAAAAGGATAATGAGGCTACAGAAAGCAATAAGGGACACGTAAGGGAAAAAAAGAAGAGTGGGGAAAATGGGGAAAGAGATGACAAGCAGAAAAGTATGGCACAATAAATGGAAAGTCAAAGGTGGAAGAGATCAAAAATATTAAAGGGAGAATTAAACATTCAACAAGAGAATGTGCCATGGCAGAAAAGAAAGGAATAACGAGAGACTGCTTTGAATTCCTCTGCTTTGAATTCTTATTGCCCTCGGCCTGGGTCATGTTGGTCTTTTTGGATATGCTGTCAAATTTACAAGTGCATCTTAGGAGGATTCAGATGGGAAATTATGTACATTAAACAAAAAGATTTCTCAACGATTCCTTAACCCAGTGGTAGGCAACAGGCAACCTGTTGACCTTATACGGCCCTCTTATACTTCTCATTCTGCCAGTCTATTTTGTGGGAGAGTATGTCACTTACAGAAAGAACACAAACCCATTTTATTTTTACACAACTAGCAAATCACTCACTCCTACTTCCAAGACACATATCCTCATTATCTATACATCTCTTACCAATTAATCCACCTCTATCTCTCTGTCATGGTTATTTTACCATTTTTGCTCAGCTTACCACAAAAATGATGAAAACAATAGTGTTGCCTTTTAATCTTTCGAAGGCCATGTATGCAGCACTTCAAGGAAAATAGGTTACATATCACTGCCTTAACCAATGCATAAAGCAGCGATCAGTCCAAAGGGATCTTTATTGCAAAATATTGTTAAGATGACTGTAAAAATCATTGTTTTTTCTGTATTAGTAAGTAAGCTAAATGAATAATAGAAATCAAAATATGACTTTAGCCCTAACTTGTAATATTTGCATATATTCTTATGGAAAATAGTTTTTTAGATTACTCATTTTTGAGATACTGTTTTTTAAAAACATAACCCCGGTGTAAAATGAAAGTGACTTGTATTTTACATTTTCTGGGCCACATTCATTCTTCCCGGGATGGTCAAAACTTCTCTTTAAGTTTTGACACAAGGTTCACTTATATAGATTGATCATACCTGCAGCTATAGAGATTTTGAGACTGTATGTCATACTTTAAATTTGCGGCCTATTATATAGTATCATAAGCTTTGTATAGATGTTGCTGGCACAGTTCTGAATGTAAAGTGAAGCATGACAACCCAAAGAATTGCTTTAAAGGACCACAGCAGTGCAAGGAAAAAAACACTTGTTTGTCAAGTATTTGAAGAGTACAGAAATCCATTTAATATTTGTTATATCACTTCCTTGTTGAATAATTTCCCACTTCATACTTTGCATAACCTGAGTGCTCAATAATGGGGTGGGTGGGGGCCGTTTGTAGTTATTATTGAAGTGAGGGATGGGGGAGGATGGAATGTAACGGAACCCATCACTGTTTTACCCTGTTTTATGATTATTATGGTTAAAATATGATCCTACTATTATACTGCATGTATGTTGGTTTATGCTCTGCAGAATATTGTCCCAGACATTTGCAGCTACTTGGCATGGGAGATAATCCTGTTACAGAGACTCCGCATAAGATAAAGGAAGTCTATTGTGTACAGTGTTTTCATGCTCAGATAAGAACAAAGAAGTGTAATTGAATCAATGTCTGATTGTATCAAAGTTGCCAGGGATCCTCGGGAAGGTGTGACCCACCTATTGTTCTCTTTATGTGTATTGTGCGGCCAAATATGGGCATGTGTATTGCCTGTGGGAAGAGATGGGTATAAATATTTCTGCACATAACAAAATAAAGTCAGTATTCAGTTGACTCCCAAATTGTGTGTTGTCCAATATGGGAGGTTGGGGATGGTGAAACTGTAGTGCCTCTTGGGTATTTTACCGTATACCAGCGGAGATATTGGACTGCGTGTTCCAACTCTGTTACATTTGGTGGCAAGTGGCGGAATTGTTCCCACGGTCAGAAGGACAGCTACAGGAGGCACCATTCCGTGGAGTACAAATTGAGGGCATCGCTAGTATCCGTACAGCGCCCCTGGCTATAGCAGGATGGAACCGGCTAGTTTTCAGACAGCGTTC
Organism: Discoglossus pictus; assembly: GCA_027410445.1. NCBI lineage: Eukaryota > Metazoa > Chordata > Amphibia > Anura > Alytidae > Discoglossus > Discoglossus pictus. The sequence goes on from CM050165.1 coordinate 46,060,661, forward strand.
CATCATGAGGAGGAGGAGGCGGCCGCGGACTACAGGGATGCAGACAGAAAGGAACTCATGGTTACAGTACCTCTTATTACCCCACAGACTGAGTTTGAAAGAGAACTCCAAAGCAGACTGGCCTTTTTCCCAGGTACGCTTCCCATAAAAACCTTGGAATGGTTAATGACAGATGTACACAAATACATAATGGAAAAGCAGCGGGCACGGGAGCGGTCCATCTTGGGAGCTGCTAACCCACCTCCCACCATTAACCCCCCCCAGCACTGCGTCCGGGTGGTGGGAACTACCAAACCCCTCCACGGTACATCAGGTGCCACACATGTAACCAGCAGGTCCACATGCAGAGAGACTGTCCCAGAAACAGAAACCGCTCCACGTGGAATACTCCAACTAATTCTCCTCCCCAGCGACAGTGTGAACCCCAGGGGGCCGAAGGTGTCGTCCTTCCCCCCCAGCGGCAGTGTGAACCACAGGGGGCAGAAGGTGTCGTCCTTCCCCCCCAGCGGCAGTGTGTACCCCAGGGAGCTGAAGGTGTCGTCCTTCCTCCCCAGCGGCAGTGTGTACCCCAGGGAGCTGAAGGTGTCGTCCTTCCCCCCCAGCGGCAGTGTGAACCACAGGGGGCAGAAGGTGTCGTCCTTCCCCCCCAGCGGCAGTGTGAACCACAGGGGGCAGAAGGTGTCGTCCTTCCCCCCCAGCGGCAGTGTGAACCACAGGGGGCAGAAGGTGTTGTCCTTTCCCCCCAGCGGCAGTGTGAACCCCAGGGGGCAGAAGGTGTCGTCCTTCCCCCCCAGCGGCAGTGTAAACCCCAAGGGGCAGAAGGTGTCGTCCTTCCTCCCCAGCGGCAGTGTGAACCCCAGGGGGCAGAAGGTGTCGTCCTTCCCCCCCAGCGGCAGTGTGTACCCCAGGGAGCTGAAGGTGTCGTCCTTCCCCCCCAGCAGCAGTGTGAACCACAGGGGGCAGAAGGTGTCGTCCTTCCCCCCCAGCGGCAGTGTGAACCACAGGGGGCAGAAGGTGTCATCCTTCCCCCCCAGCGGCAGTGTGAACCACAGGGGGCAGAAGGTGTCGTCCTTCCCCCCCCCAGCGGCAGTGTGAACCCCAAGGGGCAGAAGGTGTCGTCCTTCCTCCCCAGCGGCTGTGTGAACCCCAGGGGGCAGAAGGTGTCGTCCTTCCTCCCCAGCGGCAGTGTGTACCCCAGGGAGCTGAAGGTGTCGTCCTTCCCCCCCAGCGGCAGTGTGAACCACAGGGGGCAGAAGGTGTTGTCCTTCCTCCCCAGCGGCAGTGTGAACCACAGGGGGCAGAAGGTGTCGTCCTTCCCCCCCAGCGGCAGTGTGAACCCCAGGGGGCAGAAGGTGTCATCCTTCCCCTCCAGCGGCAGTGTGAACCACAGGGGGCAGAAGGTGTCGTCCTTTCCCCCCAGCGGCAGTGTGAACCTCAGGGGGCAGAAGGTGTCGTCCTTCCCCCCCAGCGGCAGTGTGAACCGCAAGGGGTAGAAGGTGTCGTCCTTCCTCCCCAGCGGCAGTGTGAACCCCAGGGGGCAGAAGGTGTCGTCCTTCCCCCCCAGCGGCAGTGTGAACCCCAGGGGGCAGAAGGTGTCGTCCTTCCCCCCCAGCGGCAGTGTGAACCACAGGGGGCAGAAGGTGTCGTCCTTCCTCCCCAACGACAGTTTACCCTAACCAGGGGAGACCCCAATCTCCCAGACGGCGCAGATGGGACCGTGGTCTCTGTGTCTGACCTACCGGGATGCTGGACAGCCTGTCCAGATCCCCAACTACTCTCCCTGGGACAACCGGAGGAGGGGGTAAGTACAAATTCCCCTCCCCAGCTAACTCCTAATGTGGCCCCAGGGTTAACTGAGGAAATGTTAACCCCCACTGACCCCCACCTTTCCCTGGCTTCTGAGCCGGAATACGTCCTGCAGGTTATACCAGCAGAAGAGCTGGCATCAGGGCAGAGTCCCGCTGGCCTCTGCCCCTCAAGTCCCCTCAGTGTGTTGCCCCATCACCACAGCAAAGGGGAGATGTGGGACAAAGTGCCCTTCGCCACTTTGTCTTGGAGAGGACTGTTTGCCAGCCTCCTGCCCTGCGACTATGGCCCTGGGACATATTGCCCTTTGGAACCAGTGTTCGGCCATACCAGAGTGTAAGTCACTCATTCTGGCCCTTTACATACAGGGGGGTCATTCTGTACTTGCCCTGTGTGAACCATGATACCCCAGATAACTGTGCCATGAAGCCCATTCATATAATGAAAGACTATGGGAAAGACTTTAGCTACATGGCAATTGAACTGTGTGAAGAGGATCTGAGCACTATTCGGTAGTTTTGTGCGCTCAGATCCCAGCTATCTGGGGATATGGGAAATGTGAGTAAATGTGAATTGCAGTAATGCTGATGGGTTGTCAAACTAGAGAATTGACCAACAAATACTTTTGTCCGGACATCCCCAGACCGATCCGTTGGGATCAGACCGTGTATGCCGGCTTATGGGCACGGGGGAGGTGTGTAACGGAACCCATCACTGTTTTACCCTGTTTTATGATTATTATGGTTAAAATATTATCCTACTATTATACTGCATGTATGTTGGTTTATGCTCTGCAGAATATTGTCCCAGACATTTGCAGCTACTTGGCATGGGAGATAATCCTGTTACAGAGACTCCGCATAAGATAAAGGAAGTCTATTGTATACAGTGTTTTCATGCTCAGATAAGAACAAAGAAGTGTAATTGAATCAATGTCTGATTGTATCAAAGTTGCCAGGGAGCCTCGGGGAGGTGTGACCCACCTATTGTTCTCTTTATGTGTATTGTGCCGCCAAATATGGGCATGTGTATTGCCTGTGGGAAGAGATGGGTATAAATATTTCTGCACATAACAAAATAAAGTCAGTATTCAGTTGACTCCCAAATTGTGTGTCGTCCAATATGGGAGGTTGGGGATGGTGAAACTGTAGTGCCTCTTGGGTATTTTACCGTATAAAAGCGGAGATATTGGACGGCGTGTTCCAGCTCCGTTACATGGAACAATCAGAAGTCCAGAGCCTTTGTTTGATAAATGAATACGATTGAAACTTAGATCACACCCCTTCCCTATCACTGGCCCAGAAGCAGGATGTTGCATCAAAGGATGTACTCCTTTGTTTAGTCATTCAGTCATGTCCGGCTCTCCGTCACCTTATGGACTATAGCACACCAAGGATATCTGTCAGCCACTGCCCCTCTGAGCTCCATCAAGCTCATGTCCATTGCTTCAGTGATCTCATCTATCCATCTCTGTCTTCGTCCCCCTTCTTCGTGTGCCTTCAATCTCTCCAGATTCCAGATTTCTTCAGAAATGTGAACACCCCTCTCAAACATACCTCTCCCACCAATGTATGATGGGTACCTGCAGAGGCTTAAAAAATCTAATAAAAAAATAGCTGTATGATGTTTTTCCTGCTTAATTATGCCCTTAGACAGACTGGGATATTTTCCCATCTACCATTTCTCACCAAACAGGGCTATGGTTCCTGATAGGCTAGGACACTACACTGTACATAAAGACCTATTGAGTCTGTGTCTGCATACAAATGTAGGGACTATTTGTACGATTTGAGGTTTTAATTGCTTCTTAATAAAACAAAGTTCTTACCAGTACATAAATACATATACACATTGATACTGAACTGCATTTTGAATAAGAGAGCCATTCTCAGGGCTCCATCATGCCTGTGTTGGCTATTAATACTTTTGAAACTTTTTTTTTTTTGTTGTTGAATAATTTCCCACTCCTAACTTTGCATAGCTAATCTTCACACAATGCTATTTATGTTATGAATTCACTGAAAGCCTTGCAGTTTTATTCTCAAACGTGCCCAGTCTTTCTTTTTTGTGCCATTCTTACTTATTTAGCAGTTTTCCGCTTCACAATGTTTCAATGTCACTGACAAAACCATTGACTTGACTGGAAAGGGGCGGAAAAACGTTACTTAACCTGACAAACCAGTAGAAAATATGGTGAGTAATATTAACCCATCTGTAGATTATAGTTATTAGTAGTATAGATATTAACAGTAATTCTCATTGATAATAAAATATCCAAATTTGTTTTAACTAAATGTATGGTATGATATTCAATATATATGTAAGTATAGAAGGTTAGGAGAGGCCAGTGTGTGACATATGTTCAGAGTTGTGTGTTAAATATGTAATGCTCAGACAAAACAGAATAATAATCATGTGGAACATCCTAAATCTTCTGATTTCATAGCTCCCAATTGTTCATCTTTTGAAGGGACAGTCCCGAGTTTTAGTGAAAATCCCTCTGTCCTACTTAGCCTCCTAAATGTTCCTCTTTTGATGGGAAATCCCACATTAAAGGGCAAAATACTGATTTCCAGTAGTGATCATGTTTCACTTTTTCCATTTCCTTTTGTTATTTTTCTTGCAAAATCCAGGAGTGTCAGTTCTATCGAATGTGTCTGTATGGGGAATTGTGCTCATATTAAGTGTGTGTATCTTTATATGGCATAGTACAGAATAAACAAAAAACAAACAAATTAGAGGTGCTCAATCAGAGAACAAACTAACCTTAATAGGTTAGTTCTATGGACATGATAATTCACTCTGAGAGCAACTTCTTTTAGTGCACTTGTGCCCTTCACAGGGAGAAGTATCCTGTAGTATATCAGTCTGGTCTCACCCACTAGAGTGACCCAGCCCCGAAATACCAGGCAATTCTACCCTGTACAGGAGAAACAGGAAACCCCAGAAGCACGTTTCGGCCTTTATTGGGCCTCATCAGTGAGAAGTAACTGAACTCCCTAAGTAAGCAAGGAGTCCATCAGCCCTATTAAATTCCCTCAGCGTGTAAAACCATAGCCCGTAATATAGCCAGCAAGCCTTACGGCTATTAAATTGGCCCCGTAAAGCAACCCGCTAACGACTTCCGGGGTAAGGGCGAAAAAATCCCTACTATATGTTGAAATCTGAACTGCGCAGCCGCAAATCTCTTTGATCTGTCAAGCCCATAACTATTACGTTCCAATCATGCTATTAAATTGCAACAAAATTAACTGGCGTTCAACCCCATAACCCGCAAATGGAGCCAAAAAGCCTACTGGTAGAGAGGAACTGCAAGGGGGTTAAAGTCCTATCCGTAGCACTGTAAATGCAAATATACACACACTACTGTACTAATAATTAAAGTGAAAGTGATGTTAGGTATTACAATTATTAGCACAACATTCTCAAGCTTGCAAATCTGCAATATAAACTCGCATGGACTGGAATATCATATTTAATGATTTATTAATTTTGCATTATTTCAGGAATGCGGGTCCGATCGAAACTCGTAAGGCTTTGAAATCTAACCTCCATTTTTCAGTGACGTAATGATGACCTCTGTTGCCATTGGCTCCGTCTAAACCCTTTGAAAACACCCGTTCATGTTTAAGTCAAATAAATTACGGGTGTCCATTTCTGGCCTGTAACTCAGGGCATTGTTTAATGTAATAGCTCTGTAACGCAGCCGAATTTCAAGCCCACAGCCTTTGCAGGCTTGCCGATGCCGCCACAGGCTTTGAATTTAAGTGGGCTGCATGTCCTATCACTCTTATGTGAGATTAGTAGAGAATAGCAGCAACATTACTAAATAGTGCATAATTATTCAAAAATATATGTCCTTCTTTGGACATTTTTTGGGAGTTATATGAATCATTGCACCTACTAAGCAATCACTCCTCTGTTCTGTTTAACCATTTTATCATCAAAACCAAATCCCAATGTATTATCTGTCTGTTGTGCAGACAGTTCCCTTTTAAAGTCACAAATTATATCCTTTTTGGGTAAAGATACTATATACAAAACTAAACAAATAAAATTAAATATTCCAAAAGACAATTCTATGAATGTGAATTCCATGTAATTATATACAAACTAGCCAATTGCCTGACAAAAAAAAATGTGAAGCCTGGCAATTCTGTTTGCCACAAAATGCGATATTTTGCCCCCCTCTGAGCACCTTTGGTGCTCATCGCAAGCCCCGCACAGAATGCCTTTGACGCTCATTGCGAACCTCTCCTCCCATCTACTTCAGCGCTCAGTCCGGCGTGCCTGGCGTCGTTGGTGTAAATGTTACTGTCTTTTGCGTGGTGTATTTTCTAAGTTTTGCGTTACTGGCCTGGCAGAGCCTCATTTTCATCTTGTTTCCGAATTTTTAAGTTTTTTCGGGCACCATTTTTATTTTTGCTTAGGCGATCTTCGTTCGTGAAAAAAGGCTAAATATGCCTCAAATTAACTTGCAACCTCAATCACAGGCATCCTGACTCTCCCCATGTGCTGTGTGTGAATTTTTAAGTTAATTTGTGGCATATTTGGGTTTATTTTTGTTTTTCTCCAGTGCCGTGGTTCAGCCATTAAATTAGCATTTTTGTGAGGTCCGGATTTTTTGCTGGGCCTTGATTTTTTCTGTGGTCCATATTTTTGCAAAGTGTTACGGGACGTATTTTTGTAACCCAATTGTTTCAAACTGCTACGGGGCTCTCACTGTAAATTGTATAATTGAGATTTCTGTTGATCTGTAGACCGCGAGTCATAGGGATGATGCCTAAGTCGTGCTGGGTTGTAGGGATGAGCGCCTACGGTGCTCATCTCCACCAGCACAGTGAGCGCTTTCTGCATTCCCTGTCTAAGTCGTACAGGGTAGTAGGGAGGAGCGTCTATGGTGCTCATCTCCACCAGCGCAATGAGCGCTTTTGGCGCTCATTGTCTGCAACTGCGGCCGTCGCTTCGCTGCTAGCATCAACCCGGAATGCTCACAACTATATATGTGATATACATAGGAACATTATGGGTTATTTAGTGGAAAAAACATTTGTAGCTCAAACACAATGTGGCTCTATAGTTAATTATAAGGGCCCTCATTCAATTGCGATTTTGCCAATTCAATAGGGCTTTAAATAAGCACATAACATATATTTTTTTAAAAAGTTTTTAGTTAATGAAAACCTTGCTTTTGGATAGATGTTTACTAAGTAAAAACTTCTTTAAAAAAATATGTTATGTGTTTATTTAGAGCCCTATTCAATTGTTCAAAATAGCAATTGAATGAGGGCCAAGGTATTCAGCTAGATGTACTCATTAATTTACACCTATTATTTTTACATTATTTATTGCTAGAAAACTCTATTTATTTTAATGAATTAATCCTTGCCTTTTCACGTCACTCAAATATGACTGACATATAGATATAAACAAACCAACGTCATTTAAAAGACTTGGCATTAATATTATTTGGATATAGATTTTGGGAGATAGTAATTATGCCTCATGAAAGATCTGTATCACAGGGATATTCCACAATTCCTGCCAAGTTTCTAACAGTCAATATATTTTTTCCTTTTTATTTCACAGCTGTTCTTGCTTGCTTTAAAATAATAAATCAAAACTGTTTGAGAAATCCCTCCATGCCTTTGGGAGACACTTGTTGTGGAATATCATTTGGACAGCTGTATTTGCTTAGCTTTGGGTGACAAGGCAGTTTTATTTTGTCCTACACTACTTCATTGTTTGCAGGTTTCACATACCTAGAAATCACTGTATATGCAATGCAGGCATGCTTTGATTAGACAGCACTTTGTGACATTTGGATAATGCTTTAATATGGCTGGACCCAGTTTCTCGGGTCAAGTCGCTGCATTAAATGTACTCTTTAGGCAAATACTTTGCTTCATATAAAAAAAAAATTAATTAGTTAAAACATTATTAAATTTAATTAATTTGATCCACATCTGTAATCTCCATATAAAGGTTTCACTCATTTTATTGTAAGAGACCAAAATAATTTCTTTCTTAGCTTCTGAACCTCTCACTTTATCCCTGTATTCTCTTCTGCAGGCTGCCATCTTCCTCAGATGTGACTTGCAGCACTGCGTTTAGTAAGCCAAGGACGCCGCCATATGGGAGGGGATACACATTACTAGTGCCATGCTGTTGAACACAATGCTATTCAACACTGTGTGTTGGATGCTGCAGAAACAAAAAATAAGGATTTTCATCCATAATCATTATGTCTAATAATTTATAATGAAACCTTTCTAAAAATCTGTGATAAGGTAAAAATCCTGTTAGTTTAGTGTTACGGTTTTTCTGTAAAAATATTAATACGTAAGCTAAATAAATAATAGCAAAAAATGAAAGGCCAAATTTTTTTTTTTTTAATTACACAGCAGAAGAAGGCTAGGGAGTGATGTAGACAATTACAAAGCATGGGGGGTGCTTTTGAGAATGTCTATAGGTGGGCATGGAAGAAGATGATGTGGGGTGAGAGGTAAAATAATGGGTGGTGCAGACAGAACATCACCTCTCTTTGCTGATTGGCTGAAAAGCCAATCAGCTCGTGCATGCACAGGACGTGAGGGTACAGTTTTGCACAACTGTACCCTATAGTGCAGCGGCCGTTTCTGTGGGTGTCTACATCACCCCAAGCACCCAAAAAATTTTTTTTGCAAAGATAGTTTGCTTTTTTTCATGCAAACATTTTTGCTAGGTGGGTTATAATGCTCCTCTACAAGATGCATTCATAACCCACCTCACTTTAATATGCCTTTAATGTTGTAGTTTAATAACATGATTGACTGCAAACTAAGACACTTAATCTATTAAATTATTAAGCTATAAACTATTTCAATGAAAAGCTTCTGGTAGTTTGTGTGCACAAAACATGTACTTCTTAACTTAATTATAAATATTACTCTATTAATCATACAGTTCATGATTCTGTGTAGTAAGATGATAATGATATTCGTAAAGCTTGAAACTTCACATAAATAGTGGCCATGATTTTCAAGCCAAAAATGTCCATCTGCTTTTGATGTCATTTTTCAATGATAGGGTTATAGGATAATTTGCACATAAAATATATGCAAATAAATGTAATTGAATAGGAAAGTTAATGTAATTGAAAACCCATTCCATAAAAAAAGTAATGAATAGGAAACAAATTCAGTTAAAGAAGACGTTTATTATATCCGCTGGGAATATGTCTGCCCCAAGTAACATAATCTAAAGAGGAATCCTCCATTGTGTCCATTATATCTTTGTTATCAGCTTTTGAATTTTTGTATGAGTAATTGCCCTTAATAGAACCATCTGACTGAGATACCCAATTGATAAATTACCCTTTGAGTGACTAAGGGGCCTCATTCAATTGCGATTTGGATAATTGAATAGGGTGCTATATAAGCATAGAGCATACTTTTTTTACAGAAGTTTTTAGTTAGTGATCTTCTATCCAAAAGCAAGGTCTTCGCTAACTAAAAACTTCTGTAAAAAAATATGCTCTGTGCTTATATAGAGCCCTATTCAATTGGCCAAATCGCAATTGAATGAGGCCCTAAGATGACATTTGGGAGCAATGAGCATCTAACTGTGAATCCAGCACAATACCTGGTATTGTCTTTGTTTTTTACTTTGCGAGTAAAAACATCTTCATGTCCAATGGTTTTCTTACATATATCTGATAAGTTGTTGCTGATTTTACCTATATTTCTTTTCAACTTCTTCTCAATAAAGGCCATATTTTAATTTGTGTTTTTCTAATGCAAGTGGGCTCCTTATTTTATGGAGCACATTGCCATTGTCTCCTCATTTTCATATGAATTATTCTCTTATCCCTGGGAGTTTTGCCATAATTATATATAATCATAGTGATCCTTCATTAATAGTATTTTATAAACAATAATTATCTCACAAGTATTCTTCTACCATTCCTTTACTTAGTCCCCCTAGTGGTAGGATGGTATTTTAGCACTCTCTGTTTTGAAATTTTCTGGATTTTGAACCAAAGGAAGAAATTTATGGTCTCTTATATGTCACTCATTAAACTATAATTTTACTCACTCATCTAGGTTTATAGCCAGTTTTATGCATCAATATGGTCCATCTAGCTACAGTTTGTAGTATAATGTAGTCGTTTTTCGTCTCAGGATATGAACTGTAACTAACTCCCAAATGCAAGAGTAATAGACATTTAAGGTTATTTAACACCTGTGCGTAGTAAAAGTTTGGATATTTAATCACCAGTAACCTGGAGATAGATCCATGACATACCTTAGGGATAAATGCAAAGTCTGAGAGTGGAAGATACTTCAACTTGAACTCCCAGATCAACAGATGCAGAGAACCTTTACAGCTTGTAATGGAAAGGACATCTGCATATACCTATTTCACAGTTTTCACTTTTTTATATATTTTAATACATTAAGGACCCAAAAAATTGTTTTAATGAATGTGTTAGTTTGTGAAACACTGGACAAAATGTATTACTTTTTTGTGTTGAAGGATTTGTCTGTATATTAAACCATTGGGGTTGGTGGTGATTTATCCTTAGCACCCAAGTTTACATTGATAAGTATTAAATTGCTTATTTCTTTCTTATTGCTCCATGTATGCTCCATGTAAAGAGTTTGGAATATCCGCACTCGGGACTGTAGCAACGGGAATTTCCCCCTTCTTTGCTAACACCTTCTCAAATTGTTCTGCAGATCCTGAATGTCTATCGATCACATTTGTTTGAAAGGTTGAAATGTCAGCCAACAGGTATTTTTCTTTGTGGTTTCTTTTTTTAATTTCAGTTTTCAGTTCTTTTTAGTTTTTTATTTGTATTTTTTATTTTCTGTAGTTCTTTTTATATTTTCAGTAATTCTTTTATATATGTTTTTATTAATGAATCACTATGAAGGTAGTGATAGGAATTACAGGGGTCATTGTGGACCCCAATGTGACATAGGGTTCATAGTTAGGGTAATGGTTAGGGTGCTATGATTGAGAATTAGGTTTAGGTACCATTGACGTCCACAAGAAACCCATGGTTTTAGTATAGTTTACTATGGGGGCTCATACTGACCCCCATGATATAAGGGTATAATGTGCCATGATAGTTCATAGGAATCCCATAGTTTTAGTATAGTATACCATGGGTGTCGAAAGGGACCCCCGTGGTTTATTTTAGGTGAGATTGGGTTCCATAGGGACTCACATGGTTGAAGCGGGTCTCTGGGAATTTCCAGGCTTATAGGGGTAGCGCATATTGAATGGGGGTCCTGGGAGATACCTGGGCTCATAGAGGGTAGCGGTTATTGAAGACAGGTCCAAGAAGATACCTGGGCTCATAGGGGGTAGCTGGTATTGAGGACGGATACCTGGGAATAACAAGGCTCATAGGCAGAAGGGTCATAAATTCCTTCATTATTTATTTTTATAATTTAATCCCTTGCCTCCCATGGGAAGGGTTTAGATAGATAGATAGATAGATAGATAGATAGATAGATAGATAGATAGATAGATAGATAGATAGATAGATAGATAGATAGATAGATAGATAGAGATATGGTAGGATATTAGGGCATGTGTAATGTTCACGTTAGTTCACGGGTAACATTAGGTAGCATTACTATGAAGCCTCCTGAGATTCAGACTAAAAGTCTCCTACGAGTATCCTTTAGGCAGGCTGCGAGCACATGCTAGAGAGCTATGGGCAAACCTCCCTGGTACGAATCAGTACGTTTTACGCAGTTCTTTTTTTGCAGAAGCCATGTGATAGTTCCATAAATAAAAACTCCCATGGCTCCAAATCAGCCCTATGAGAGTTCTCACGGGAGCCATGGAATGGAGGCTAGATAGTAAGGCCAAGCCTTCTGTACTGATGTCATATTTGTCTTTCTTTTAACAGTAACCCATCTACTAAATGCTCCAAAATATGTTGGTGCTTTAACAAAAAAAATAGATAAGTAACACTCTATATCAAAATGTAAAAGCCCCCTTCCATTATTGATGCTGAATGTCCAGCAATCTCATTGGCTTTTTAATAGTTTACAAACATTTAAGTATATTAATAAAAAATATGAACATACAATTAAAAAGTTGTAAAAATATATTTATCACAAAAAATGCTAATTCACTTATAACTACATTTTTATATGATTTGTAAGACTAATTAATACAATAAAAATAATAAAACTATTTCGGTAAATGACGAATAGAATGAGCTATCAAATGTACTGTTCTATATTAGAACACGGTTTTGTATTTTTATAATGCCAATTTTAATGCACTCGGCACAATTAATTCCTAACACTTTATATTTTCTCTTTGTTGAGACCATTCATTTACTGCCATCAAATTTCCTAAAACAAAAGCTGTTGCGCAAAAGAAAATAAGAAACACCAGTAAATAGAAAGCGTCACATTTCATGGCCTTATTTACACCTATAATTAATCAGAGGATGGTGTGGAATGAATGCAAAGTGGTACACGCATAGTTTAAGTATAATGTGTGAAGCAATCAAAACACTTAGCATGGATGACCATGTTTTTCCAAGAATCAGTAAATCTATTGAAAAGACGGCTCACAGTAATTTAGTATGAAAAACCAGTTCAGCTGATCAGTCCAATGAAACAAATACTATTTCTACAAGCTATCCTCATGGCCCATTATTTATTTAATCCACAATGGTCTATTCACCATTTTGCACCTGCTTTGCTGATATAATCATATTGGCTACAGACCAATCTCTTACAGAAAATCAAACAAAGGTGGTGATAGCTGCTAACACAAGCAATACTGCAGCCTAGGTAGAAAAATATCTGGATTTGTTTGTTTCCTTTGCTTGTTGTTTGCATTTTACTTGAGTTTGCTTAGCCTTAGGGAAAATATGAATTGTGTTTTAAAATTCCTGTATAATTTATGAATAGCTTTACTGACCTCAACCAAGTATATAGATATGTGTGCTATAATTTGGGGATTTAAAGGACCATTAAATAATGAAAATACACACACATATATTAATTTACTGTACTACTATATATATAATGGCATTGGATTAAAAAGTGAAACCTTTGTGGATTAATTAGCATGTCCCTGCCCAGGTTCCCATAATGCAGTACAATAACTGTATTTCTCAGAATTCTGAGCAGGTTTTTAAATTTTTTTACTTATTTTAGATGTTTTCATTTGTGAAAACAAATGTACTATTTATTTACTCTATGTATACTGTATATCTGACCAACAAATTGCATGGCCAAAGGGAATGTCTTCTCCATGATGCTTGAACTTCTAAGCCTCCATAAAATCCACCATTGAAAGTATAATTTCACATACTGCCTTAACTTGTAGGTCCTGATTTTATTTTCTGCTCTTTTCATTACTAATCTTACCATCTTACCAGTAACAATCAAACAATGTATACTACATAGGAATGCCTTTGTTGGGAGTCCTCTGCTCAACCATATCTGACCTACAAATTCCATGGCCAAAGGGAATGTTCTTCTCCTAGTACAGTGTCATATAAATCTCCATGCATCATGGTGGCAGTCTGTCATTCCAACATGTACAGATCGCCACATATATCATTACATGATGAAATTGCAATATGCTTGTATGAGTCCTCAGCTCTATCAATGCATTATCATGCAATTTGCTCATGTTCTGCTTAATAAGTAATAATAACCATATGAATCCAAATGAGTCAGAATTAATCAATGTAATTATTATTGTTTGTTTAATCAATATATTAAAATAATGTACATCTAATTAGGTTTCTCATATTATATAAAGGTTTGAATTGTATGAGTTTTAGGACTAATCTACTGTACATTTTGCTTATTATACCGACGTAATCACTACTACTAATATTAAATGACTTGCCTTATTGATAGATCCACTTTATTTGTCTTTTAATTTTACCAACATAAATCACACTGCATGGGCATTGCAATCTTCTAGTGTGATCTTATTAAATTTGAATAAATTCATATGTATAATATCACAAATCTTATTTATATTTTGTTCCCTTTTATGTATTTCTGAGAACCTATAAAATAAATGCTAAATAAAATAAATGTTTAATAGGATTCTCCCGTCAAATAAACTAGCCATACTAACACTAAATAAAGTACAAATACTAATACTAGGTAGGTAACAAAATGATTGAAATAGTTAAGCTGTCTTACTTTGCCATAGCCACAATCACCCTGTCTTTTTTTGTGTAGTTTACTCGTTTCCAACTCTCCATAATCTTGTGGACTGTAAGACACCAGGCACATCTTTATGTCTATGGTCATGATTATCCACTTGGTTTTCATGGAAAAGATACTGGAGAGGGTTGCCAGTTATTCATTAAAGGGACATGGAACACAATAATTTTCTTTGTGTAATAAAAGAGCATGCTTTAAAGATTAGCAAGGTTGTGTTTTGCCTGGATCAAATATTATTTTAAACTAGCGACTTGCCCGTCAAAAATTACGCCAATAAAATTTGAAGGCTGGCAATGCAGTTTGCCATACAATGCAGGGCTCTCCCCCCTCTAACTTGTGGGCCTCGCGATGAGCACCTTCGACGCTCATTGTAAGCCTCCCCCACACTCTCTGACCCCTGTGAGTTTCCTCCCTCTTCCTTCCATGTGTCTGTTTCCCCCTCTCTCCCCCTCTCCCTGCCCTGTTCCCCCCCTTATTTTCCTCCCCTGTGTCTCTTTCCCCCCTCTCTCACCCCTGTGTCTCTTTCCACCCTGTCCCCTTTCTTCCTCCCCTTTGTCTTTCTCCTCTTTTTCCCTGCTCAAGTCTTCCATGCCTCGCGATAAGCACCATTGGTTCTTATTTCAAAGTCAATGATTTATCTTTGTATCATTTTTTTACAGCACAGAAACCTGACATTTTAACAGGGGTGTGTAGACTTTTTATATCCACTGTATATATATATATATATATATATATATATATATATATATATATAGTATATAAATAGTACATTTGTGTTCATATTTGATTGTGTTAAACAAGTTAAAAAACTTGTTTCATGCTCAGAATTCTTAGAAATACAGTTATTGTACTGCAAATGTGCCACAAGTGCCTCGCTCTTCAATCCATAAACCATTTTAAACATGGCTTCCTTTAAGCTTATGCCCACTGCATTACACCGCATTTTTGCAAAGCCAAGGTTGGATTATACACAAGCTGGGAATCCTACCCACATACAGCTGTTTCAAGGTTACTGCCTTTCATCAGTGTGGGACTGGATCCTTAGCTTGTGTTGTGGGCAAAAGAGCAACATTTGAATGTCTAAAACAAGTAAAAAAACTTGTTTCATGCTCAGAATTCCGAGAAATACGGTTATTACACTGCACTCTGGGAAGCTGAGCCGGGACATGCAAATTTATATATATATATATATATATATATATATATATATATATATATATATATACTGTATATACAGTATATATCACATATATAGTTGTCAGTGTGTGTAACCTTTGCGATGTTGTTCACGCTTTTGCCAAAGGCGCTTTTGCCAAAGGTGCTCATTGCACTGCGAGCCTCACAAATCGAGCAGTTGAGGCATGCGAGACTTAGGCTGCAATGAGCGCCGAAGGTGCTCATTGCACTGCGTGACACGCAAAGCGAGGCGAGCAGTTGAGGCACGCGGGACTTAGGCGCTCATTGCACAGGCGAGCAGTTGAAGCACGCAGTTTGTTCAAATGCGTAACTAGAAAACACTCAAAAACCACCAACTATGGTATACCTAGTAGTAAAATATGGATGTGAGAGCTGGACAATAAAGAACGCTGAGCACCCTAGAATTGACGTCTTTGAATTGTGGTGTTGGGGAAAATTGCCCTTTGGATTGCAAGAAAATCCAATAAATCAATACATCAAGAAATCAAGACAAACTGTTCCCTAGAAGGTATGAACATGAGGCTGAAGCTCAAGTATTTTGGTCAAATCATGGGAAGACTGGCTTACCTTGAGAAGTATCTGATGTTGGGAAAGATTAAAGGCACATGAAGAAGGGGACAGCAAAGGTAGATATGCATAGATGAGGTAATTAAAGCAATGAACATGAAATTAATGAAACTCAGAGGGGTAGTGACTGACAGATGTACCTGGCATGCATAGAGTCACATAGAGTCGGACACAACTGAACGACTAAACAACAACAACAAAAATAATTAGGCAGGTAAACAAAATTAATAAAGCTAAGTTTTAATTAGCAAAAATAAATGTTAATAATACCTCTTCTAGTCTCTGTATGCGTCAATGACATTTTGGTGAAGGATGCAGAGGGGAGTTTACATTTCTGCAGGAACAGGCTTGAAGTTATTGTTGGGAGTGATCTGTTTGTAAGCACTAGTGGGAAGTGGCAGGTGTAAAGTATAAAAACCTCAAATGACTTAGAAAATCCAGCACTCCCATCTGTCTTCTCCCTGACCCCTTTTTCCAATGTTCAGTAGATATGAACACATGCTATGTCTCTAAGCTCACAAGAAGTGCTCAATATAGACAAGGTGGATATTTTCTATACTCTTATAGAATCTTGAAACATTTTAATTTTCTCTAAAAATGTTTTTATATTTATGGCAAACAGTTGTTAATGTTGATTGTTTGTTACATACATCACACATGTGAGTTTTTCTCTCTTGAAAGTCTTCTGGACTTTTGGACATGCCAATCAATATAATATTTCCATATGTCCTGACAAAAATAGCCAATATACAAGACGGCAACTATGATTTCTTCAGATTCTTGAAGTACATTCACTGTCAAACAAAGATACACATGTCAAAAAAAAGATCTTTAGCCAAAAATGATTACCACTCTGGGGGCTTTTATACGGCGCACAAGCTGAGACATTTGAAAACATTATTTTATTTCCCCAAGACATAGCTAGTTTTAGGGAAAGTTTCCTTGTACTTTTCTAACCCATGTATCACCTAGAAAATAATTTGCGAGTAACATACACCACTCGTTGATCCAGAAAAAAAATACCTACCTCCACTCCATATAAAGCTCTGTCTTATGAAGAACTTTGTCAAAGAGAGTCGAAGAAAAAAAATTCCCAGTAGACTATTGATCAAAGAGGGGATTTTTGTAGGACCTCAAATTAGACATGATTAAATATGATAGTCAGTTGGACCAGGCTGAAAAGGCTGTAAGGAAATCGTTCCAGTGGGTTTGCCAGAACTTCTTAGGGAATCATAAGGAAGACAACTAAAAAGAAATAGCGGATGATCTCTTGCAATCTTAAAAGACCATGGGATGTAACATATCTTTGAGAATCCATTTCTAGGATTCGCACCTGCATTTCTTCCCAGCAACTCTTGGGGAAGTCAGTGATGAACATGGTGAACGATTCCACCAGGACATTTCCAAAATGGAAAAGCAGTACCAGTGGATTCCAGCAATGTTTGCTGATTACTGTTGGACCCTTAAGAGGGATGTTCTTGAGAAAAAATACAGGAGAAAATCCTATACTTCCACCTTTTAGGGGAGTTAGTCCTTTACTATGTACGTATTGTGGAGTTGTATAATGTACCTCAATGTGCAGCAATGGTGACTTGTTTAATGATCAATGTCTCACTTGAGAAGCATTGTGATACGAAGACTGAAGCAAGTTTGTCTTGATGGGTTTCTAGTTAAACGCCCTACATCAGAGTCTCCAGCAGGGTTCAGTGGTGTTAAGAGACAGAAAACAGAAAGATCCCCTCTGCAAGTGCCTGATGTTCTAATGGAAGAGGACTCCCCTTCCAAGCAATAACCTCTCTCCTTCTTCTCCCCCTCTGCATTGCTCCCATCAAGACCTCTAAGCACAGTTAAAGTAGAGTGAAAATCTATGTTATTTTATGCAATGATTGTTTTTTTAGTTATGTCTGTTTAGTTTTAAGGTTTTGTATCCAAAAACAAGACGAGTATGGCAGTTTTTTGTGCGGTCCAGGGTTGTGTAGCCTCGTTGAAATTTTTTGGGAGGCCAATTTTTTTCTCGCTTATGTGATTTTCGAATGGCCAAACTCTAACTTTTCTAACTCGTATTTTTTTTTCAAAGTCCCACGTCTCGTATTTTTTTTGTTTTAGCCCCACATTTGTCAACTGCTTGCAGGCTGGCAATCCCGTGTTTTCTAAGTGTTTGGTGGCTAAGTCCTGCGTGTTTCATTGCCTTCACTGCTCGCCTCGCTTTGATTTATAGTCCTGTGTGAGTGCATGTGTTTTTGTGTGAGTGAGTGCATGCAATTCACTGGGGCTGAGGAGGTAATGGGGCAATTCACTGGGGCTGGGATAGGTGATGGGGCAATTCACTGGGGCTGGGAGAGATCACAGGGGCAATTCACTGGGGGTGGGGGGGGGGGGGTGATGGGGTAAATCACTGGGGCTGGGGGTTACAGGGGCAAATCACTAGGGCTGGGAGAGATCACAGGGGAAATTCACTGGGGGTGGGGGAGGTTATGGGGTAAATCACAGGGGCTGGGGGGGGGGGGGGGTTACAGGGGCGAATCACTGGGGATGGGGGATCACCTGGGATATAGATAAAACAATCAGTGAATGAAGGGACACAGGGTGTGGTCTGAGTATAACAGAAATCTAAAGGAAAGAATCAGCTCAATTCACAGACCAAAAAGATACAATGTATTATGTATCCTAATTTTCCCTGGGATTTTCAGGGGGTGTCAACATTGATAGAAAACAGTTTGCAAATGCAAGAAATTCAGCAAACTTTAGGGTAACTGTTTAAATATTTATTTTGCTATTTTTTCATGCAATTTTTTTTTTTCATACACTACTAATTCTCCTCTAAAACATCCTAAGGAACATTTTTTTAGGGATGATTGTTACTACCGGTTTATGCGGACCTTTGTTGATCGTTTAACATGCAGACTACTGGCCTTGCAGAACATTTTACACTTAATTTTCAGTGTTCAGTTTCAATGTCCCTTGTATTCAATTTAGCTACTCTTGCAGCAGAAACGTTGCTTTTTTTCCTAATAGGATTAGATACCCGGGCATTGGTGTAGGAACTGGGGAGATGGGGCAGGGGGCTAATCCCTCCAGATGTTTGTATGTTTGTATGTATGTATGTATGGTATATATAAGCTATTTTACCTTGTGTGTATATATCCCCCCCCCCCCCCCCACCCCCGATTTTTTCTGGTTCCCACACCCCTGTACCTGGGACATCTCTATTCATTTCTATATAAAGACTGCCATTTAACAATAGAGCATATATGAAAACACTCAAGCTACAGGCTAAATATCAGTCCAAGATGGATGACACAAGCCGTATCTCCTAAATTTAAGATTTTGTCTAAAATGTTTTTTATGATCATGGCTTACCTAGGTTATAATTACAAATGTTACAAAATCCCCAAAACTACAGCAAGAAAATAACTGCTATATATGTTAATGGGTAGGATTCAAAACCAAGCGTTCAAGGCCAAATAGCCACTTTGGGCTATTTGTTATCATCTCTACTTTAAATGTATATAATTTAAGGTGACTAAAAACATATCATGGTGTTAACAAAACTTAGCTTTATATGTATATAGTAAAAAAGATAACCTTTTTAATTAATAATAAATATAGATAAAAATATAGCAAGAATGAAGAATTCAATTGCTTGTTGAATCACTAAACTTGAGCTTAAAGTTGTTTTTATTTCAGGTCAGACAACATGTGTGAACAGTAAATGAACTTTCCAAACCATAAAAATGCAGATTATTCTAATTTGCTTTTTGTCCCATTGCCCAGAAACCTTTGCTAGTAAATCATTTAACTCATTCTTTTATTGTCTCCCTTTGTGGGTAGACAAAGGTTACCCATTTAACCCCAACCATAGCTGATTTACTCCACAGGGGAATACACAAACAAAAGATAGAAGAAGAGAAGAACTCGTGGATGGGCTAGATTTAATACACTATAGTGTGGGATTTATTTTTTAGCCATTATTTAAATTATGCAAATCACTCTTTCTGTTTGGGATGGTAGTAAACAAATCTGAATGATAAGAGGGTGTGTGAAAATAATGCAACGCTCTAGCTATTCCTCAATGGATCAACCACAGGTATCTAAAAATCTTCCAAAACAGAGATCCTTAAACTCTTTAGCACAATACTCAGTATTGTAGAAATTGCATTTTTTTCAGAAGTAGAGTATTGTATGTGTCACTGGTAAATAAGTAGAATGTAGTATTTATTTAATCACATTTGTACAGCTTGTTTATGGTAACATTGAGCCATATTCTATAAGTAGCCCGCAAATGCCACTAACCCGTAATTTTTGCTGCAGGCATTTTTTCGCTAAATGTTTAGATGTATTCTATTGACTCAGGCCTGCAATTTACCTCCTAAAGCCTAAACTTGTAAACCCTGCCTCTTTAAGTCGGATTTCAGAGGGCGTGATTATATTGTCTGACAATATTTAAGCGAGTCCGTAATTTACTTCTTAGACACAGCCAATAGAAAACGAGGCCGCCATCATGATGTCAGTAAAACATGGAAGTTACACGTTATCTGCAATCGGAGGCTAAGAATTAATTAGTGGCAATAAGTAATATTTGTTGATCGGTCTCACAATCATGAGGATATTTCATACTGTGAACCCAACTATGTGGCAGCTTCCTTTAGGGTACAAATACTTTTGTAGTCAAAGGTACCAATCATTTAATGTGGGGGCCAAATGGGGCCATGAGGACTAGTTTTCTGCTCCCACCAGGTCCATGGCACCATAGTGGTTACAGAGTTATTAACCTGCACTCTATCACACCATGCAGTGGGAAAAATAATTGGGTTCTTTTGGTTGTGGAAAGGTGTTCTGGAAACCCTAATTTCCTTTTAAACGCACCCCAACTGGCCATGGACAGGACTACGAAAAAAACGATGGGTTGGGTGTTGGGAGGGTGTATAAGTTGAAGCTGTTAATGAGGGGGCTTCCATACTGCTTCTTTCTCCCAAGTGTAATGCAATTGCTGTTAAAGGTCCTCTGTAGATGTCATATAACTGGATTTGATTTATTTCTTAATTAGATTGAATTATAATTCAACCAAAATGAGCTCTGCCGAAATAAGATGTACTCTGCGATGGGCACTACAGGCAAACGAACAGGTCTGGAGGTAATTGTAGGACAACTCACTTGGCTAAACCCAAGTTGATTGTGTATATTTTTTTGTGGTTATTTAGTGCTGAAAATATAGATGAAGATAATGAAGCATTTTACTTTTTACTAGAAAATATTATAAATCAGGCAGTTAGCTATTTTCAGTACCTAGAGCATGAACAGCTTGACTTGGCCTCCTACTTAAAAAAATATTTATTTGTCTATTTTTAATTAAAAAAATAACTACCTAAAAAAACTGCGTATTTTTAAAATGTACCTGTAGTGTCTTCAAATATAGGAATCATAATATTAATATTTAATAAGGGTGACAGAAAGGTGAATACTGAAGGCATTAGCAATTCAGCTGAACTAACCGCAATGTTTTGACAGATCTGCGAGGGGACTCTAATTATAGAATTAAATAGGCACATATGCTTATGTACAAATGGGTTGTTATCACCATTGTGCATTAGGGATTTTCTCTGGGGGATACAAAGGCTGCAGGGGGCCATCCTGCTCCATTGAATGAGAACAGTCAAGTCTTGACCTAGCTTATTCAATATGCGTTAAAATCCAGTATAACTTTATGGTTCAAACTCAGCCCCGGGATTTTTTTTTAATGGAGAGCCTCTTTGCTTGCCATTGTTTTACATCATATTAATTACTTCCTGCGCTGGTCTAGGTTGCAGTCATGGCTAACATGGGAGCATTGCATGATGATCTACGTGATATGTCTTGCGTTTGAAAGATTTTGGCATAATCACCGTGTTCTCTATACATTGTTTATACATTCTAGATTGTAAAGGAAAACACACTCAATGTCTGATTAGATTTCCTTACACTTTTCTAATTGCAAAAAATATATAGATTCCAGATGTTAAAGATGCAGATGTGTTGGGCTTGCTGGAAAAATGTATGGACGTTTTGATGACATAGCTTTTTAAATAATGCTTTATTGTTAAAATTAATTGATATTAAATTATTGAATTTTTACTAATTTTCATAAGTATTTGGATAACTCTTTTTGCATTTCTCATTGGGAATAACAGTATATAACATTAATTTAATTATATTAATTATAATCATGGGGACAGGCGGCATTGTGGTGGTAGGAGAGCAGGAAAATGCTTTAGCAAATGCTGTGATGGTGATCAATAAATATGCTTAACAGTAATTTTAACTTGTGTACATGAGGAAGTCAAGCATGAATTAAAGGGACTGTCACCCCAACATCAAGTTGTTTTTAGGTTATTCTTAAAGCGCATGAAAAACTTGCTATATGTTGACAGATCCATTTTTATCTAAATTGCATCAATCCTGGGAAATTCATTGTTGTTTCATTAATATGCATGTTGATTAGCTGTTAGCTAGGGGCCTCATTCACTTGTGATTTGGCCAATTGAATAGGGCTCTAAATAAGCACATAGCATATATTTTTTTTAAACGTTTTTAGTTAGTGAAAATTTTGCTTTTGGATAGATGTTTACTAACTATAACCTTATTGTAAAAATATATGCTATGTGCTTATTTAGAGCCCTATTCAATTGGCCAAGTTTCAATTGAATGAGCCCCCTAGGATTGAAGTCTACTTATCTGTCTTTGTAGTGGTCAAAATAAAGAAGCTTTTTCACCCTTATCAAGCACTTTAAACCATACATTAGCACACAGCAGCCACAGAATCAATTCTAAATATTTCAGAAATGATTTACTCTAGAGAGAAATTGCTAGAACAATGTATCACCAGTTTGTAATGCTCTTTCAAATTAAATTAACTTCCTGTTATAAGCACCTTTATAATGCCTGCAGTGCGGGATACACACATGAATGAGCACACAGACTCCAGGGTAAGTCATTTAATATGACTTGATAAGGTGATTTTTTTTAAACTAATATACTTTTCTAATGGGATTTATAATTTCATGAACATATTTTAATTAATAGTGATTTTTTTAAACAAGCACTGCTTTTGTACTTGTTAACTATCTGTGGTCCATTAATATGTCCATAAATTGCCCATATAACTGTATGACCTCAATAAGTCACATTAGCTCTTGGTGTTATGCCTGGTTTCTAGACAACAGACATTATAAGGAGCAAGCTTGTGATGTATCACAGTCCATCCCAGCTCACTGCAGCCCATAACAACCTCATAACCTTTAAAAATAACATTAAAAGGGAAGTTTGGCACTAAATTTAGAGAAGTCCAAGAAGGTGAAAGACTTGAAGAACCCTTGGAGAACCTCAACAATGCTTAAGTAATCATACATGGCAAATTACTTAAGATGTGACCTTCAAGACTTCACAACTTTGAACATCTAGTTCTAAAAGACAAGATCGAAGCAAATAAATGCGGGTCGGATCTGCCAATGGTGCAGGTGGTGCAGTGCACCAGGACCCTTTTCTGGGAGGGCCCAGTGCTGTGTAATTTTTTTTCTGAAGTATAGGGGCCCCCACCCATGGCCCAATGCACCACGCTCCCCCTGGTCCCCTGTGCAGCAATGGTCTTGGGACGGTTTGCTGTTATGGGAAGGGATCTTCGGGTGGAGAGCAGTTATGGGAAGGGGAGGAGTGATTTGGTTCCGGCGGGGCCAAGCACAAAACAATTTTTACAACCCCCCCCCCCCCAGAGCGCCCCCCATTCTATAGCGCTGCCACTGACCGAATTATATTATAAAATTAGTTTTTGTCTGATTTGCTCATGAACTTTAAGACAATGACTTTCAACAGGGCAGAAATGTAATGTCCACGTGGCACAAAAACACAGGAAATAAATACTTGTCATAGCTTTGCCAAATATATTTCAACTGCTCAATGTGTATTTGTTCAAATAAATTCAATTTGTATTAATGTTAAACCTATTTTTGTACATTAACTCCTTTTGTCAGTTTGGACTCCCTTATTTTTTTATAATTAAGGAATAATATTTAGTCCCTTCTAAAGGCAAATCTATTATGATTTCAATCTGCAATGGAAATAAAAGTGTACTTAAAATAAAAACCGATTTTAACAATTAGTCCCAGAACAGTGACATTAAAGCTGTGACTTCAGGAGGTTTTATTAAATGCACTAATTGCACACAGAACTCCTATGCTATATTTTGCTAACTGTGCCCTAATTTTAGTTTACTTGTGGTTTCAATTAGCACTAAAAGGATTAGGTTACATTGCCATTAAGTGAAAATAAATGTGAAACAAAAGGTTTGCTTGTTTGAATTACTGAGCAGGAATAGTCATTTACAGTTTCACTCACTGGGGATTTAGAGATTAGTCATTTTAATTACAGTTTAATGTCAGTGATAACATTTGAGCAATGGAACAAAAGGGAAAAACCAAAGCAAAAAGTTCTATATACACCAAAAATAATTGAAATAACAATAATATATACCTTTTCCAAGCTCTTTCTTAAAGTGACACAGCAGAGGTGCCAGCAATAAAAATTACAAATCTAAATAAATATACGTACAATTGGATGTTTTTAAAAATGTTGTGAGGCACTAATGAGTTTATCTCATTTGATTAATCATACCAAGCTTGTAGTTTTATTAACAGTAGTTATAAGGCCTTAATGTTATTGTATTATATTTTGTTTCTAATTAAAAATTAGCTATTTATATGTGTGTATGTATAGATAGATAGATATATGTGGATATATATATTATATATATATATATATATATATATATATATATATATGTATATATATATATGTTTATATTTAATTTAAAAACATGCCTCTGCTAGTCTCTGGTAGCATTCATGATATATGGGTGAAGGTTTATCTTTATGCAGGATCAGGGTTTGCAGTTATAGTTCCAACTGCCTGCTGCCAAGCATTTGTGGGGGTAGGGGGAATTTGTCAAATTCTAAAAGGTCCAATGATACAACAAATCACCTTACCTTCTTCCTCTTCACTCTCCACCATCTCTCCCAACAAAGATAGATAACATAACTACAGTTCCTCAGGCTTCAAGCTAGCAGGAAGTGTTGAAGCCAGGTCAGATGGAAACATTCTATACACAAACAGTTTATAACAACTAAGGCTTTTTTTGAAATGTTTCTATGATAATGGCTTTGTTGATAAGTCATTCGGTCGTATCCAACTCTCTGCAACCCTATGAACTGCAGCTTGCCAGGCACATCTTGGGTCTGGATGTGCTCATCCATAAGGTTTTTATGGCAAAGATACTGGAGTGGGTTGCCAGATCCTTCATGGCTTACAATGCAACTAATGCTAGTATTTTGTTTATAATCCAAAACATCTAACACCTTTAGAACATTAAATGCCTGATAAATAAAATTATGTTAAAACTGCCAAAACAAAGTATTCTTAGCACTACTACTCAGAGTTACAGTGAAATAAATAACAAATTACTGATAATGAATGTTCTGTGCGGAGATTACTTTTAAACAACAGAATTCCAACACTGTGCGAATAAAAATATACTAAGCAAAAAATAGATACATAAGAGCTAAAATGTTCCATAATAACTAGGTGCCGATCATCACTTCATAATCTTCTATTGCTTTTTAATACACTTTTTGTCTGAATAATTTTCCTTTTCACAAGCAAATTAACCACATTCACAATATTCACGTATGACCTTTTCCAACAAGTGAAATCATTTCCTTTTTAAAGGAAATTCAAGGGAAGGAAACTTGTACATAAACTTCCACAGAACACAATAGAGAGGGCTATAAATTTGGACTTTTTAACAGGGTGTGGGCTGTCTTCCTGCTTCTGAGGCTTTAAACTTATCACAATCCTGTTTCCTAATCATTTATAATGTCTGTACGTATGTTTTCTAGTTCATTTATATCAGTATTTCTGTGGAGCAGATGTATCCCTTTTTCCTGTTTCTGTGGAACACAGTAAACCTTGGAAACAGTAACTGGCCACCTGCATTTAAGAAATACTATAGTATAGCAATTAATCTACATTTAAATGCCAGTCATTTGAAGACCACAACAAATATAATAATGTAACTAAATCAATGGTACTTTCAACATATATATATATAATTACAACAGAAAAACAAACACATTATTTACGGCCAGCATTGCACTGGATTCTTATGCTTTGAAATTGATCCAATGCATCACAATTATCTGTAATAGTACATATGTTAGTCAATAAAGAAAACTGGAAAAACTGGAACTTAGTATTGTTAGCAGAGTATATTACCACTTCCCAGCAGCTGCCTCATTGTTGCACTGTTTTGCACAAAGTAAATCAGACATTGCCAATAATTCTAAGCAGTTTGTAAAAGACAGGAAGAGATAGAAAAATAGCTTTTTACAACGTACATTGTGACAACAGCTTTGATGGGGAGAATATTGAAGTGAAGTGCTGTGGTGTTGCAAGTTGCTTTCTACATGAGACTAAGCACTTTTTGGCTCATGAGCTCTGAAAAATGGGAGCAGAAGTTTATCCTATCATTATAGATACCTAATACCCTTTCGCTACTTATTGTTGTGTGCTTGAGACATATTGAGGAAACATGTTGCAATAAAACCAGTGCTTGGGACAGAGATGTTTACTAACTGCCATCTTGCCCAGATCCTGAATCTCTAGCACCAATACATATAAACCCACAGAGGAGAGGCCTTAACCAGTGGGATTCATTGATTGGCCAGTCCAGGTGGTCCTTCCTCCTGACAAACTGGTGGCAGCAGCATTGTTGGTGCTATCAAGAGGAAAAAGCAAGCAACAGAGACTGGAAAAGCAGAGGTAAGGATGGCCAAGTATGATGAGCTTAACATGACCAATCTAGAGAGCTGATCAACAGCAGGGGGTGTCAAAAGGGCAGGAGCTTCCCTGTCTCATGCTAAGGACTTAGAGGTGGAGAGGAGATACCACAATTTGGATTGTCCTACTGGGAGATGGGCAATGACAACAGTCAGTGAGGCAGTCACAAGGGAGCAAGCCAGTCAGTCACCACATTACAGCCAGAGTTCCGCTGACTCTGACCCACCATCTAGGAAGCCGCCCTATAGAGTGTTGATAATGCTGGGGGCATTGTCAGCTTTCTGCAAGACATTTGAGCTGCAGTACCAGCTCCAAAGGGTCGAAACTGAGGATTGGGTCTGGCTCCTGTGGGCTTGCTTAGTTTAAAGGCATGAACAGCATACCAGGCCAGTTCCCGCCATGTCTCAGAGGACTACCACAAAATCAAGCATATGCTGCTGGACCAATACCAAGTGACCCCTGATCATTACAGGAATAAATTCCAGGACCTGGCCCAGGGTGCCCAGGACTCATATGGGGAGCTGGTGTGAAAGATCTGCCATTCTTGTGATGGGTGGTTGAAGTGGCACCTAGTCCTGACCATTGAGACGGCTGCTTAGGTTGTGCTGGAGCAATTTTCCATGCTTTTCCCCCCAGCCATGAGAGTCTGAGTCCAAGACCAATAACCCACCAGTGCAGAAGTGGCTGGTCATCTTGCAGTCCAGTACAGGGAGACCAGGGAAAAAGTAATAGTGCCTCCCCCATCCAGTGCTCTCCACCCAGCTAGGCCACCTAGATCAGTTCTTTCCAGCCAAATAGCCCAGCCTAGACCACAGCTCTGACTAGAACATGAGCCTAACCACATTCAAAGTTGGCTCCCCATTCCACCACTACTGCCCCCTCTGCCCTTTGGAATGGAGGAGCCTGGCTGGAGGTGCTCTGTTTTGAGTTCCAACAGCTGGGGGACTGTCCCTATATCCGCCCAATAAATCCCAGGTATTCTCCTCCCCCTGTCCTGTATCTGGGAGAGTTCCTAGCTGACCTCACAGCAATGGAGGACCAGTACTTTGATTCTTCGGAGGATGGATCTGGTCCAAGGAGCAGTATTTTGTAGCCCCTGTCCAGTTACCTGCAGGGGACTACCAGAGTCGCCAAGTCCAGCCTATTAAAGTGGACAGCAAGTCTCTGGATGGCTTTAGGAACACTGGATCATGCCTGACTCTGATCCACCCAGACCTAGTGAGTGCCCCTGCTGTCCTCAAGAAGTGGGTGGACATTGTGGTAACTGGGGGCAAGCAGCTATCAATACCCTTAACCTGAACCCATATTAACTGGGACATGGGCAAGGACATGAATGAAGTGGGAGTCATGACGGGGTTCCCTGCAAATGTATTGTTGGGGAATAGCTTGGGGCTCATGGTGTGTCGCTTTGTGGCCATTGTGACCTAAAGCCAAGCCAAAAGGGCCACCTCCAGGGAGAAATAAGGGGATCCAAAGCTTGTCCATCCGGATGAGGAAAGGTTATGGTCATGGGCAGACCCGACTGAGTTTAAGAGGGAGGTAAAGCAGGATCAAGCTTTAGAGGGGGTTAGGGCTAGGGCACTGACTGGGAGACAGGACCTTGGGGGAATGGTATATTTGGGAGAGTGATCTGTTGTACAGGTTTACTGATTCGCAGAGGGATGAGCAGCCTTGGACAATGCTGCAACAGCTGGTTGTCCCTGAGTAGTACTGGGCAGCCCTTCTAGTCATTGCCCATAACATTCTCTTAGTAGGGCATCAGGGCAATCACAGCACTTGCAAACGCTTAACTCAGGGCTTTTATTAGCCAGGAGTATCACGAGATTTCACTAGTGTCTGTGTCTCGTACAATACTTGTCAGTGCTTTGGTGACAGCAGACCAGTGCCCAAGGCTCCTATGCAGTCCATGCCCACTATACAAAATTCCCTTCCACTGAGTGGCTGTAGAAATCATTGACCCCCTTTCCAGGCTTAGTAAGTCGGGCAAGAGATACATCCTCCTTGTGGTGGATTATGCTGGTATCTAGCATCTGTAGGTCTTGGCTGCATTACACCAGTAATGGTGTCTGATGCCTTGGCAGAGGATTTTCACCAAGGTTGGATTCCCCAGTGAAATTTTATCAGATTAAGGCACACAGTTTATGACTAAGCTGATCCAGCAGTTGTGGCAGAAGTGTGGTGTGACCCAGCTGAGGTAGACCCCCTATCATTCCCAGACCAACGGTTTGTGTGAAAGGTTCAATAGCACCATGAAGTCAATAATTAGAGCCTCTGTGGAGAGAGTTCACTGAAGAGTCCACAGTTTTCCCCCTTTGAACTCTAGTACGGGCGGCAAGTGAGGGGGCTGTTCGACCTGTTATAAGAGTTTTGGAAAGGGGCCACCAGGGGGAGAAACTCCCTATTACCCAATCCACAGAAAAAGTTTCAGGTAATTTGGGAGGGTCCCTTCCAAATAGTCTGGAAACTAGCTAATACCGATATGTGGTAAGAGTGAAACAGCAGATTCAGAAGACGATGCACATGAATATGCAGAAGTCAGAATCCTGATGTTGTGGCAATATACATAGCTTAAGGGGAAGATTCTGAGGATGTTGTCCTACCAGGCATGCTTACCTTTGCTGCTCACCCTGTTTCTCTCATCGAGATCAGTTTGTCACATTACCAGTGGCAGCAGCTTGTGGGCGTGGTAAGACCCACCTGGTAGGATGGCCTTACTGGTACACTAGGTCCTTACCCATGACACTTCCCCACTGAAGCTGCCCTCTTATAGGATCCCTGAGGCTGTGAAGGGGAATATAAGCTTGATGAGATGTTAGCGCTAAGGTTCATTGAGTCATCCTACAGTCCTTGGGTGTCCCCTGTGGTGTTCATCTCTAAGAAGGACAGGTCCACCCAGCTTTGTGTGGACTAAAGCGGGCTAAATGACAAGATGATCACTGAGGCTTACCCTATGCCTAGATAGGCTAGGAAAGGCAACCTATGTGACCTTTGTGGATTTGTCTAAGGGCTACTGACATATCCAACTTACTGAAAATGCTAGAGAGAAGTCGGTGTTCATGACCCAGTTTGGGCTATACCAGTTTATGATTATGCCTCTTAGGATGAAGAATGCCCCTTCCATGTTAAGGCGGCTTGTGGTCCACTTACTACATGGGTGCAAGGAGTTAACCCATGCATACTTGAATGACATTACCATATTCAGCCATTCTAGGCAGCAACATGTGGACCACATAGTTATGGTTCTGGATCAGATGCTGCAAGCAGGATCGATCATTTGCCCTGACAAGTGCCAGTTTGCTAGGGAGGAGGTGCAGTAACTACAGCACAGAGATGGCTAGGGTATCCTTAATAGAGAAGTTGCCCACCCCAAAGAGTAAGAGGTAGGCATTGGCATTTCTGGATACTGCAAGATATTACAATACCCTGGCAAAATTACTGACTGACCTCACCAAAAAGAAGAAAGCATGGCTCGTAGAATGGATCTGTGAATGTGAGAAAGCCATTCCGGGTTTTGAAGGCTGCCCTAATGTCCCACAAAGTCCTATTTTCTCTAGATTACTCTCACCCTTCCTTGGTAAAGATGGATAACTCCACCTACAGCATTGGGGCTGTTTTGAGTCAGGTGGATGCACCAGAGTGAGGAGCACTCCATTGCATACCGGAGCAGTAAGCTGTTGTCCAGTGTAGTCAGCTATGGGACAATGGTAACCTGAGATGAAGCCTAGCTCTGCAGACTCATAACTTTTCTATCTGATATAGGGAGAATAGAGCACATCATAATGCTGACGGTCTCTCCAGCCATTTGGACACCTCCGATCTTCAGTCACCCACAACCCATATTAGGTCTTGAATTGCCAGGTGACTGGAGGGGGATTATTGTAATAAAGTAAAATTCTCTGGTTTTGTGGCACAGTTGAAAAGTGAACATTAGCTTTCTGCATGGGACTAAGTGTTATGGTAGCCAAATACTTCTTCTCTACTTATTGCTATGTGCTTGAGACATTGTGAGAAAACATTATGCAATAAAACTATTTCCTAACTAGTGTTTGGCACAGAATCAGTTACTAACTGCCATCACACCCAGATCCTGAAGCAGGTCTCCTTCCAGGGAATCCCTAGCACTAATACGCAGAACCCACAGAGGAGAGGTCCTAACCAGTAGGTTCTATTCATTGGCATGTCCAGCTGGTCTGTCCTCTTGTCATACATTTTCTCACAAAGGAACAGCTGTTTATAATCTAAAAAATATGAAACTTGTTTCTGCTGATCAGAAGAAATGGATCCCACACATAACTTATTTATTTATTCACTTTTATCCAAAAGTTCTTTCAATAGTTAGATGGTTTATGAGAAACTAGTTTTCAGGTTTATGACAGCCGAGGTAGAAGGGTCAATTACAATACAGATTTTTTTTTTTTCAATCCTAATTACATTTTATTAACGTATAAAAGCACCAATTCCTGAATTTGAAAAGAATGCTAGCACAGAAAAATCAATCATCAATAAAAAAAACAAAAAACTTTTATGGCGAGAATTTAAAAACCTCTATGGTGCAACAAAAGTCTGAATTTTAAAATCAAAATCATAAAATTAATGCACTTTTTAAATCATTTCATTGAACAAAAGTTTCAACAAAATTACTTTAGTTTTACATTTTTTTTATTTTATATGTAGGCTGCATAAACAATGTTGTCAGTACATCAGAAACACCATTAGTGTAACTATTTTGCCTGTACTCCCCCGCCATAATAAGTCCTACATTACTTAGTGCTTAAAAATATTTAAATTGCAAAACTTGCAAAAAAGTATTCTGTACATACTGTATTTGCCCAAAAAAACGTTGTGTTAAAATTGATTACTGGCTTATCTAGTTTCTGAGTTAAGCTATCAGGAAGAATTAACACCAATTTATATGACTTTCTTTTGTGTTATACGGAGAGTTGTTATTTTTCTTAATTCTTTATTTAATCCAATATTATTACAATCAATTATCATAACATATTATTTTTCAAATTTCAACAAAAAGCAAGAAAAACTAAAAGCTTTCTGTGACAACCCATGTTTGCCCACCTGCCTTTAGCTTGCAGAATATTATATTTCAACAGAATAATCCACACACCTCAATTTATGCATGTTAACTGAATTCATTTATTGATCTCACATAATATATATACATTTCAAACCCCCAAGTAACACCCCTTAGCAATCCCTCTTAACCAATCTCCAAAACTTCTCCATTCTGGGCATGACACTTTCCATTGACAAAATAACAAATAATTTTTTTTTTAGGGCCCAGACAATTACTTCTGATATACATCAACTAAATAGAACAAAAGCAAAAAAAAGTATTCTATAGAAGTACATTATAAATCTCGGCCAAGGAAAGACACTTAACCACACACAGTTTACATCAAAATTAAACCCGTCTTATCAAGCCAATTAAGATAGCAATCCCATTTCTGATGAAACTTTCCCTTTGCCCCTTACGTAGCCTCCCAGAGACCATATTTTTCATTTATATTAATGTTAGAGCATTTCCCCTAGTCTACCTCTTTAGTATAATTATTTATCCAACAAAGTGACTAGCAATACACAGACTAGCGATACAAAATCAGAATTGTTTTATCCTTTTAAGGATTTTACTAGCATAGTTATTCACCTGCTGCTACAAAAGACAGTCAGTTGGTAAACACATAGGGCCTTATTCAGTTGCAAGCAGATTGCGTTATACAGGCCGTATTATTATAGTTCATTTATAACGCTCCGTCATATTCCGTAGCGCTGTACATAAATTAAGTTGAGACAAAGATAAATACAAATTAACATATAGCAAAGCAAGGACGGCCCTGTCTTTGAGCTAGGAATCCAATGTCCATGGTGAATTTCCAAAGTACTTAGGATAGAAACTCGCAGACTTACAATCTAAGGTATAGTGAGTGGTAAAAGAGGGAGAGAGAGGTGATAAGCATGTTAGGGTGGAAGGCATATGTCTGCGGGCTTGAAATTTGCTACAATTACAGTGATTCAATTGTACAAACCCGCAATTTACAGGTCGAAAGCCGTCAACTTAAACCATGAACCCGTATGTAGCATTTCTGAGCGTGATCATGATCAATTAAGTAAGGCCGTAACAACTGATATAGAAACAGCCAGTTGTAAATGAGAACACCATCATTTTTTCAGTAAAACATGGAGGTTACACATCAATCAATTAGCGTTTAGAGGCCCCATATGCGATCAGACTCGCAATTCAGCAATGTAAAAAAAGAAAAAAATAATGGTGATAATGTTTTAGTCCATGTGGGTGGCCTGATATGTATTAACTCATTGATTTCTGAGGTTGATATGACACCGAAATTAAACATAAATATAAATAATTTTCTATTGCGGATTTGCGAGCTTCAGACTGTTGTGCAATTAAGTCTAATGTCTTTCATCGCTTTCCCTGTCTTTTAAAGTGCAGTATTGATTTTTTATTTGCATTTACAGTGCTATGAAAATAGCAAATTAGTTTACGGACTACATTACGGGCTCCAGTAAACAACAATTGAATAGGGGCCATATACTCTATTTGTAATTCTGGGAAATATTTGATATGCTTAAGTGGTCTCACAACCAGCTGTTCAACAGTGTTGTTACCTCTCATATACCAACTTCTAAATGCTCCTTTCCAGAAGTGAACATCATATTTTCAAACAAGGGCAACTGATTAGACATTATCTGTACATCTAATGTCGATGTATGGATCTTTCTCTTTCCAAATCTTTAATGCAGTAAAAAATAGATAATTATAACTCAGCTCAACGGATATACTTTCATTCATATCATACAGTAAATATCTCAATCTATCTCCACCTTCCATATATACTTCCATGGATTTTAAATATATAATAGCATATAATTTGCATACATAGATTAAAGATTTTGTTTGCCGATAATATACCAGGACAATTGGCTCTAATTGCATAGTTCAAAGGTTCCACAAGCATATTAAACAAAATGGAAAACAGAAAGGGGACACCCCTGTCTAGTTCTCTATTTATTTTAAAAGGGCAAAATATATATACATTTAACAAAAAATATACCCTTAGATTACAATAAACCTTTTTGATTGTTTAAAAAAAAAATTGATCTCAAATTTCTCAAGAGAATATAGCAAATGATTTAATCCTATTCTATTGAATACTTTTTTGGCATCAATGCTGAGAAGGATAGTAGGGACAACTTATTGACATTTTTGTTGCCTTATTTTCCAGTATTTTGTGATGATAGCCATCATTCTGAGCACCAGATCTCTGAATCATAAATCCTGCATGATCCACTTTAATCCACTGTTTTTGTACTCTAGTCGCCAAAATGTTCATATCATTTTATTATAACAATTCAGTAAAGGGATGGGTCTATACAATCCCATTTCTTCATTATCTCTAAAGTATACATAAATCCGCCTCTGTACATGTTCGGAGATAAGTTGAGTACTCATATACAGGGAGTGCAGAATTATTAGGCAAGTTGTATTTTTGAGGATTAATTTTATTATTGAACAACAACCATGTTCTCAATGAACCCAAAAAACTCATTAATATCAAAGCTGAATATTTTTGGAAGTAGTTTTTAGTTTGTTTTTAGTTTTAGCTATTTTAGGGGGATATCTGTGTGTGCAGGTGACTATTACTGTGCATAATTATTAGGCAACTTAAAAAAAAACAAATATATACCCATTTCAATTATTTATTTTTACCAGTGAAACCAATATAACATCTCAACATTCACAAATATACATTTCTGACATTCAAAAACAAAACAAAAACAAATCAGTGACCAATATAGCCACCTTTCTTTGCAAGGACACTCAAAAGCCTGCCATCCATGGATTCTGTCAGTGTTTTGATCTGTTCACCATCAACATTGCGTGCAGCAGCAACCACAGCCTCCCAGACACTGTTCAGAGAGGTGTACTGTTTTCCCTCCTTGTAAATCTCATATTTGATGATGGACCACAGGTTCTCAATGGGGTTCAGATCAGGTGAACAAGGAGGCCATGTCATTAGATTTTCTTCTTTTATACCCTTTCTTGCCAGCCACGCTGTGGAGTACTTGGACGCATGTGATGGAGCATTGTCCTGCATGAAAATCATGTTTTTCTTGAAGGATGCAGACTTCTTCCTGTACCACTGCTTGAAGAAGGTGTCTTCCAGGAACTGGCAGTAGGACTGGGAGTTGAGCTTGACTCCATCCTCAACCCGAAAAGGCCCCACAAGCTCATCTTTGATGATACCAGCCCAAACCAGTACTCCACCTCCACCTTGCTGGCGTCTGAGTCGGACTGGAGCTCTCTGCCCTTTACCAATCCAGCCACGGGCCCATCCATCTGGCCCATCAAGACTCACTTTCATTTCATCAGTCCATAAAACGTTAGAAAAATCAGTCTTGAGATATTTCTTGGCCCAGTCTTGACGTTTCAGCTTGTGTGTCTTGTTCAGTGGTGGTCATCTTTCAGCCTTTCTTACCTTGGCCATGTCTCTGAGTATTGCACACCTTGTGCTTTTGGGCACTCCAGTGATGTTGCAGCTCTGAAATATGGCCAAACTGGTGGCAAGTGGCATCGTGGCAGTTGCACGCTTGACTTTTCTCAGTTCATGGGCAGTTATTTTGCGCCTTGGTTTTTCCACATGCTTCTTGCGACCCTGTTGACTATTTTGAATGAAACGCTTGATTGTTCGATGATCACGCTTCAGAAGCTTTGCAATTTTAAGAGTGCTGCATCCCTCTGCAAGATATCTCACTATTTTTGACTTTTCTGAGCCTGTCAAGTCCTTCTTTTGACCCATTTTGCCAAAGGAAAGGAAGTTGCCTAATAATTATGCACACCTGATATAGGGTGTTGATGTCATTAGACCACACCCCTTCTCATTACCGAGATGCACATCACCTAATTTGCTTAATTGGTAGTAGGCTTTCGAGCCTATACAGCTTGGAGTAAGACAACATGCATAAAGAGGATGATGTGGTCAAAATACTCATTTGCCTAATAATTCTGCACTCCCTGTAATAATTATTAAAGAGTTTCTTTAAATTAGGGTTAATTATGTCAACTAGATTATTATAGACCTATATATTAGAAATCCATCACGGACTAGTGATTTCCCCTTCGACAAAGTTTCATTTTTAAAATTTCTTCCTCTGCAGTAGAGGAATAGAATCTATCCATTTGGATTTTAGACAGCAAAAGAGATTTTGCTCCAAAACTTTTCTTTTATATTCAAATCAACCTCTTCTTTTACATATATAGTTTTATAATATGCAACAAAGGCCTTCATAATATGTTTAGAGTCAGTGTGTTGATGATTTCCAACTTTTATTGGAGTAATGCAATTTGGTCCTTTTACAAATCTCCTTTGTGCATAATCCAAAGATTTCTGAACTGCACTCATTAGGAGGACATTTAGTTGTTTTCTTGCTTCATTATATAAGTTTATATTTTGAATATTCAGTTGTCTTTTATAACTATTATATCTATTTAATACAGCTTCCTCATATTGTTTATTCTTCCTGCTTGTATAGGCTATAATTTCCCTCTCACTTTGGCAGTTTCCCAAAACAACTCTGTTGATGCCATATGCTAATAATTATTGGAGGAATAATACCCAAATTTGTTTTGTGTAAAAGCTATACATTCAGAATTATTAACTAGTGACATTGAACATTTCCATCTCTTAAATATTTTTCAATTTAAATAAAATGTAAATAAATCTGAACAGGTCTGAATAACAGGTCTATTCGATATTCTATCATTCAGATTTTTACCAACCCCAAAAAAATCTATACATGATACTGTTTCATGTGTTTAGAACAGCATCTGAATTAATTTGAATTATCTTTCATCATAATGAGATATAAGACATCAAATACATTCAAATCTATTTTCAGTACAATTCAAACATCTATTTTCTGGTGTTCTACCAATCTTGTGGGCCCAAGAGGGGAAATCTCCAACATCTTTGTTACATCTAGCTTTGTATTCACAAATTACCATATTAAAATCTCCCCCCAAAATTTGGGGTACATTAGTCAATGGTATACATTTTCTAATCAGTTAATCAAAAACATATAGCTACCCCCTTTCCTTTATTTTCCTTAGGAGAAATTAACACCTCTCGTACCCATTCTCTATTGAGTTTCTGGTGTTCTTTACAATTTAGATGTGTCTCCGGTAAAAATATAATATCCACCCTTATTTTATTCAAATTATTAAATATGTCCTTAAGTTTAATTGGGGAATTTATTCACCCTATTTTCCATGTGACCACCCTCAGGTCAGCTATCTATCCTAGGAGTTTAAATATTGTGAGGTATCACCTATTTCCAAAGGGGATAGCAATATTGTGTGTGTGTTTATGCCTGCTAATAGTCTAATCTTATTATTTTGTTCTATAATGTCCCTGTTTTAACTTACTTAATACGTCATTCAGCTTTCTTCTGATCCATGATAAACAGATACACGATCATACATTTCAATGAACAGAACAAGAAAATACCACCTTCATAAAAAGCACATTAATCTACAATCTACCCATTGGCTAAATATCTCTAAATCGCTACAATACTATCAAAGAAAATTGGCCCAGAGTCAGCATATATTCTTAATCTGGCTAGATATAATAATACAATTTTTTTGTCTTCTTGGTGCAGTTGTTTACTATAAGGGGAAAACACTTTTCTCTGCCTACACACCTTAGCAGAGGAATCATTAAAAAGCTTCAATGTAGAATCCTCATATATTACAGTGTTCAGCTTTCTAAAGGCCTGGATTTTTTTTTATCTTGAAAATGTAAGAGCTTTATAATCACATTCCAAAATTTCTCCAGATTTCCTGTGTTACTCCTTTCTGGGCCAATCGGTTCGGCCCTTTCGATTTTTATTGGTGGTGTATCAGGATCCATGTTATATCTCATAGCCTTTATATCTCACTAGCGACTTGCCCGTCAAAAATGACGGCAATAAAAACTGAAGCCTGGCAATGCTGTTTGCCACACAATGTAAGCCTCTCCCCCTCTACTTTACAGGCCTTGCAATGAGCCCCTTTGGAGCTCATTGCGAGTCCCTCCCCCTGTCTACTTCCTCCCTCGTGTCTTATTTCCCCCCTCCTCTCCCTCCCTTGTGTCCCCTTCCGCCTCGTCTACCTCCCTTGTATCTCCTGCCCCCCTGTGTTTCTTACCCCTTCTCTCACTCCCGAGTCTTTTCCCCCTCCTCTACCTCCCCTGTGTCTCCCCCCCTCCTCTACCTCCACCGGGTCTCTTCCCCCCTCCTCTACCTCCCCTGTGTCTCTTTCCCACCTCTCCCTCCCTGTCTCTTTCCACCTCCCCTGTGTCTCTTTCCCCCCATGTCTATTCCCCCCTCCCTCTGTGTCTCTCCCCCCTCCCTCTGTGTCTCTCCCCCCTCCCTCTGTGTCTCTCCCCCCTCCCTCTGTGTCTCTCCCCCCTCCCTCTGTGTCTCTCCCACTTCCCTCTGTGTCTCTCCCCCCTCCCTCTGCGTCTCTCCCCCTCCCTCTGTGTCTCTTCCCCCTCCCTCTGTGCCTCTTCCCCCACTCTCTGTGTCTCTTCCCCCCCCTCACCCTCTGTGTCTCTCCCTCCCTGTGTCTCTTCCCCCCTCTCCCTCTGTCTCTTCCCCCCTCTCCCTCTGTCTCTTCCCCCCTCTCCCTCTTCCCCCCTCTCCCTGTGTCTCTTCCTCCCCTCTGTGCCTCTCCCCACTCTCCCTCTGTGCCTCTTCCCCACTCTCCCTCTGTGCCTCTTCCCCACTCTCCCTCTGTGCCTCTTCTCCCCTCTCCCTCTGTGCATCTGTGCGCAGGCGCGGCTCGTGTCGCGCTGTGCGCATGTGCGGCTCGTGTCGCGCTGTGCGCATGCGCGGCTCACGCGCGCTCTGTTCCAGCGCGGCTACTGCTGTGCAATGCGCAGTTCACGATGCGCATTGCGCATGCGCAGGATCCGATCGCCTTTGCGATCAGATCACTGTCAAACTGCGATTCGTCGCAAGCGGGACGACGAATCGCAGTTTGACAATTATAATATGTGATGCCTTGCAATGAGCCCCTTTGTAGCTCATTGCGAGTCTCTCCCTCTGTCTACTTCCTCCCTCATTTCCCCCCTCATCTCCCTCCCTTGTGTCTCCTTCCGCCTCGTCTATCTCCCTTGTATCTCCTGCCCCCTGTGTTTCTTACCACTTCTCTCACTCCTGTGTCTTTCCCTCTCCTCTCACTCCCCTGTCTCCCCCCCTTCTCTCACTCCCCTGTCTCCCCCCTCCTCTACCTCCCCTGTGTCTCTTCCCCCCTCCTCTCCCTCCCTTGTGTCTCTTTCCCACCTCTCCCTCCCATGTCTCTTTCCACCTCCCCTGTGTCTCTTTCCCCCATGTCTATTTGCCCCCCTCCCTCTGTGTCTCTCCCCCCTCCCTCTGTGTCTCTCTCCCTGTGTCTCTCCCCCCTCCCTGTGTCTCTCTACCCTCCCTCTGTGTCTCTCCCCCCTCCCTCTGTGTCTCTCCCCCTCCCTCTGTGCCTCTTCCCCCTCCCTCTGTGCCTCTTCCCCCTCTCTCTGTGTCTCTCCCCCCCCTGTGTCTCTTCCCCCCTCTCCCTGTCTCTTCCCCCCTCTCCCTCTGTGTCTCTTCCCCCCTCTGTGCCTCTTCCCCCTCTCCCTTTGTGCCTCTTCCCCCCTCTCCCTCTGTGCCTCTTCCCCCTCTCCCTCTGTGCCGATTTGCGCATGCGTGGCTCGCGTTGCGCTGTTCAAGCGCGGCTACTGCTGAGCAATGCGCAGTTCACGATCCGATCGCCTTTGCGATCGGATCATTGTCAAACTGCGATTCATCGCAAGCGTGACGACGAATCGCAGTTTGAAAATTATAATATGTGATAGTCCTGCTAAGCGCAGATTGTTTTTGTCTCTTCAACTTTATTTTGTACTACATCATTATCTTTATATACCTTTCACAGTTTTGCTTCAATTTCTTTTTGCTTATCTTCTATAACTCTATGGCCCCTATGCAATTGCTTGAAATTTGCAACAGTTACAGAGCGGATAAATTGATCAAGACCGCAGCTGATTTTTTATGTGCATTTATAGTTTTATGATCATGTGTTTATCCCCCTTGTGAATCCTATCTAGTACTCTTAGAATTTTCTTCTACACTTGCCATTTAAGGGTGTGAAAACAATTCTGGGCTTAAGGAATTGCAGCAATTGAATAGCAATTTGTGATTGTAACATTTACAGTTTGAAAGACCAAAGGCATAGATGGGTTGGAGTTGCGATTTTGCCAACCGCAGGGATTTTCAGCCTGGAACCGGCATATTGCTTGCGGATAGCTTAAAGACGCCAATTGAATAGCAAATTAGTTTACAGGCTATGTTACGGGCTCCAGTAACTAACAATTGAGTGAATATGTTCTATGCTCTTTAGCCTAAAATGTATGCCCCTCATTTCTTCGTAGAATAAAACCAGGGCCTTTTGCAAAGATTCTACAGAGGACTTTAAAGTAGCAGCTATATGTTTTACTGTGGATTGCACTATTTTTGTTCTCTTTTTTTTCCCCCTGGCTTTTATAAATAGTCTGAAAGGATGTCCGGAAAAGCAAGGCTTCATAGAGAGAGCGGCACACTTCATCCAGCATCGCTATCAACCGCAGCAATAATGCTGGGGCGCCTCTTATCTTGGATGGGTTTTCCTTTAAACATACCACAGATAACTTGTTTCACCACAAAAACCTTTGTCAGGTCCCTAAGCCTGGCCTGCTTGAACATAAAAGCTAGGGCCGCCACCTGCCTTCGAAGCCATTACTCTTGCATCATAGCAAGTACCACAACAAGATGCCTGTCCCCTTAGACCCGCCCCGCCTGTGGCAGATGTGTGTGTTTGCTGGCTACACGCCATCTCACCTGGATCCTGGGGGGCGACAGCATGACCTGTTCGCTCATCCAGCGACCTAGCCAAGAGCTCGTCTGTGGAAGTCTCACTCTTCCTGCCCAGCCTGCTTGAACATAAAAGCTAGGGCCGCCACCTGCCTTTGAGTTCGCGTTACTCTTGCATCTTAGCAAGTACCACAACAAGATGCCTGTCATCTTTTCCTCCGAGTCAGCTCCCCCAGGTAACTCGATCCACCTCAGCCAGCCCTTTTTATAAGCATTCCATGTAGCAGCAGAAGCCAGAGAGCTCCTTATCAATGCTGCTACCTCTATGCTCCAAGTTCCCAAAGCTCCTATGGACAACTGTCACCACGTAGCTCCATTTTCGGCACCAACTGCCTCAAGCACTCCCACTGGAAACGAGAAAGGGTGTCTGGCACTTGCCTAGCCCTAGACCATACGTTCAACCTTAAACACCCTAGTACCAAATGGAAAATCAGCCGTACCACCGGCACAGAGGATGCTGTAGTGATGTTAATGGCATGTACCATGAACATACT
Organism: Discoglossus pictus; assembly: GCA_027410445.1. Classification (NCBI taxonomy): domain Eukaryota; kingdom Metazoa; phylum Chordata; class Amphibia; order Anura; family Alytidae; genus Discoglossus; species Discoglossus pictus. Next base: position 46,101,750 of record CM050165.1, read on the forward strand.
GTCCGAGTAGAAGACAATTTGGTGATCCCCTAGACTATCACCCCATATGCACAGAGCCACCACTATGGGAAAGAACTGCACACCATTTTCCACCAAAGTAGGCTCCAAAACCATATGACCTTGACTCTTCTGTATAAAGCTGAAAGTCATTATTGGATAGCTCCGCAGGTGAATGATCATTTTACAGTTGAATGAACCTAGGAATGACAACCAGACCCTGACATCCTCCCTCATTGCGGCCGAAACCTCAATGAAATGATGTGGTCTTTTTAAACTTGTCGTTGCCAAGGCAAGCCTTCTGCTGAATATCCTACCCATAGGCATGATACGGCATGCAAAATTCAGCTTGCCTAGAATGGACTGAAGCTGCTGCAGGGACTCCCTCCTAGCCCCCACCAAAGTTTTCAGCTCCATCTTCAGATATTCCACTTTCTCTAAAGGGAGGCTACACTCCATCCGCATGAAGTCAATCTGAATGCTCAGAAAAGGCAACGAGCCTTAGCTGCTAAACCTGCTAAATTAATAAATAAAGCCATATATAGTCATAAGAATGGTTTAAGACATTGGGATACACACAGAACGTTATCAAAAATGAAATATTAAGAGAAAATGGTACAAAGATGTATTTATTTCCAAAACTGTGATAATGGGGAAGGATAATAATCTGGATAAGTGTTAGAGATATTGTGAGCAAAAAGGCTCTCACAGTCGTAATGCCATGAAGAGTTTGTGGACTGCATTTTTTGACTATATTTCTAAGATTATAAAAAAAAAAAATCAGATATAGCTTTTATTCCATACAATGCCAAGAAAGCTTGACCACGCAGAAAAGGCTTTTACTATGCAAATATTCACAGTAGTACATGGTTTGTAGCTAAAACATGGAAACAAACTTATTCCAACACTGAAAGAAGTTTTAACAGTTTTGCAAAAGTGTAGACATTTAGAGAAATATCTTCACAATTTTTGGTATAAAAATATCCAGAATAAATAATTGGTCCATGTGGGATAGTTATGCCCATTTAGAACTTTAGATAGATAATATCCTCTTCTGCTCCATGATTGGTTGAATGAGTACATGTAGTTCAAATGATGTATTAAGTGTTAGTATGTATGATGTATCGTTTTTATTGTTTGTAATATTGTTTTTTAATGTATAAATAAAAATAATAATAAAACAATATAATAATAATAACCCATATGTCTCAAAATAACTCGTCCTCAGGAAAGGGGAATGCCAACATCATTCCTAAGTGGACTTCATAGGGGTTACCGAAGAATCCTGCCTGTATTTATTATATGTATGTATTGTACTAACATCTACTATCTTACTCTAACTCAAAACTACATCTATACAGGTTGCTCAGCTGACCTAAGCAAGGCCCAGTTGGTATGTGCACATAAGAATTTATACCCAATCACCCATTAAATATAAAGATTAGACACCCCTCACCACCTGCCATGTAGAAGACCGCAAAATGCCTTATGCTGTTTTGACTCCCCCTACCAAAAACACCATGGCCTGCCGCATACCCTCCTAAGCAGCACTCCAAGCTCCATATCTGCTCATGAGCCCTCTGAACCGGGGGCCACACCCAGCTCTGGGCTAAGATCGACTACTAAGGCAACGCGCCATCTGATTTACCAATAGCCCATGACATCACTGCACACTACTTCCCAATTCTCTAAACCACCTTCACCAAAAGCCCGTAGGGCTGTTACGTTGGCTGCTTCTGCACCAATCAAGTGGGCACAAAGTTCCAATGCGGAATATGCCCAAACGCTGCTTACAATCTCCAACGTCAAAGAAACATACTCGTAGAGAACAAATCCTATTTCAACAAGGATAGGTGCAAACCAACCACACGATTTGGACCAAGAGTGCCGTAATCCATAAAGGGGGAGCAATCAGTGTGCCGGTTACACTGTCACTACCTCCCTTCCCCACCTGCTCCGTCTTGGACCAAGATCACCTTGGATCGCCAGAAAAATCACCTGAGGTCGACATACCTTGTCTGTTTACCAACCCAACTCCTGCTAACATCCGACAAGCGGGAAGGAGAGGGTCGCACAGAACTGAAAGGTGTCAGACTTGTCACAGACCTCTTTCCTTAACCATAGTATCCAGCCACATGGTGATATGATCACCCTTTGGATCCCAAGACCGGGCATCTGGACACACGATCACCCTTTTGCTCTCCAAACCAGCCATATGGTCACATGATCACCCTTTGGATCCCAAGACCAGGCACCTGAGGTAGCCACACCTTGCCTGTATACCAACCAACCTCTCACTACCAGCCGACCAGCTGGAAGGAGAGAAGGCTGAACCGCAAGGCTTCGCACTTATCACAAACCTCCTTCCAGAACAGTGGTATCTCCGGCCCTTGGGAAAAGGCTACCAATTGCCTGCCGTCCCTTTGCCATACCTCCTGTTCACCTTAACCATTTGCTTTTTTATTTTTATTCCTTACACTCCACCTTTGTGGGATTCCTCCTCTGAGACTTGGGTTACCGGGATCCCCCAACCTTGCCAATGCACTACTCGTGCACCTACATGAGTACGCAGCTCACAAAACTGTCCACACTCCGGCCAGCCTCACACTCCGGCCTGCCGTCTGAGGCGCATAGCTAAGAAGAACCAGTCAGCCATCCTGTACTGCCACCTGTTACCTGCATTTCTCTACACTATATCCCATCACCCCATAACCGAACATGCCCCAGCGCAACACCACAGGCCTGTGCAAGGGGGACCAGACAGAAGAAGGGTGGAGTATCAACCCCCACAGGCTGCACAGCCCACCTAACAGCCCACCTAACCAGTCCCCCATCCTCTGCACGCTGCAGCCATGCAGGCGCCAACCAAATGTCCTGCTCCCATACACCGGGATCCACTGCTGTATTACTCAGGATCCCAGTGCAAACAACTCCCCTATACCCCCACCACAGCTGCCCCACACGTGTGCATGCAGTGTGCCACTCACAGCAACCGGATAAGTAGCACACAAGCCGGGGGGGGGGCAGCAGGCAGGGAGCCCTCTCAGCTAACACCCTCCAGCGCTCTCCCAGCTGCCGCCACCCAGCCATCAGGACCCACCAAGCCAGCATAAACATTCCTCCTTGTAGGAATAACCTTCCCACCGCTGGACAGCGCAGGTAGTCCGTGCACAGTCCGTGTGCATCCTGGGACCCCACCATCAACCAGGTACTGTTATCAGTCATCGTAAAACAACGGGAGCCTACTCTACTGTGCCAGGAACCAGCACCCCCTCAGCTCCAGCGTCTCGTCTCCGGCAACCCTCACCACGAAGGCCCTCAACTGGGTGTGCAGGGGAAACCCCCTGAGACCACGCTGCACAGAGCTGTGCCTGGGATCCTGGCATCTCCTACACCCAATGCCCCCCAGCACTCCCTACACCGTAGCACCCCATGTATGGGCTGAGGCAGCATTCTGGAGGCCACATAAAACGTAAGAAGGAGCTGTGACCAGTAGTTGTAACTGCTCACATGGCTAGCTGGGGGCATACTGGTGGAGACTGGTGCGAAAAGCCTACAAATGGCTCCATAGCCGGTCCTTCCAGGTCAAGTGGTCCCTCCCTCCAACCACAGGCAAGCCTGGGGTGGCCTACGGGCCCTTCAATACACATGTAAGCCCCTTATCTCAGAGCCAGTGGGAATAAATCAGCTTGCAGTTAATGATCTACCATTTAGGATGCAGAACTTTATTGGCACTAAAACTGTTAGCCCACACATATGTCTGCTTGACTCATTTGCTTTGTTATACTTTGTCTCTCATGTCTAGCCTCAGTCTCATATCTTACAAATACATGCCATTATCAGAATAATAAGTGCTAATCTCAAACTCGATTAAGTAAATGACTCTTGTAATGCACATTTTATATAGCAGATAATGTGCTGCTGTTAAATAACTCTCCTTTTATGAATACACATTCCCCTTGCTACATACTTATTTACATACACAGTAATGACTAATTTGTGAACTCATTTATGATTGCACCCCGACTGAGGACACTGAATGAAACTGCTTTGCAACAAGTTTAAGCAGTCTGGGTGCAAAAGAGGACACACATCAATTAAGAGCAGCTACATATTTACCATAGGACTCATTATAGGTTAACTATCAGAAAAAGACTTAACATATAGGCCAAGTTTAGAATGTGTTTTCCAAGTGTATGATTTAGCAAAGGAAATCATTAATTCCACTTCATTTAGAGTAATGTTTTTCACAATTTTATCCTTAATAATAATTGTTGATTTTCCATAGAACTATCCCACCGGGGTGAAAACACGATTGCCCTTAACCAGTGGTAGTCAACCTAGTCCCTACTGCCCATTAGTGGGCCATTCAAGCTTTCATGTTGGGCGGTGGGGTAATCGCTAGGTGGTGTCGCTGATGAGTGACATCACAGGCCGGAGACCAGCAGCAACATACTTGGCTGGTTGGAGAGCTGGTGAGAGAGCCTAGGGACAGCAGTCAGGATCGGATCACTATCTAGTAAGTACAGGACGATACATAACTAGGGTCATATAATTTATGTAAGAAACTATATGGGATAAATTGAGTAACTGCGTCACCAGTGGGCGGTAAGGAAATGTTACATCAAAAAAGGGCAGTAGGTATTAAAAGGTTGCCAACCCCTGCCCTAAACACTGTTTCTTTATAATGTTCTGTGAGATAAGTAAATGTAATGTTTTTACCTAATTTTTCAAGACATGAATCACATACATATAGTTTTTTAGATATTGGTTTTAGCCTTATGGACATTTGGAGATACTGAGGATGCATATCAGAGTAAAATGTCATTACACGTTATTTGATTATAAACATTCAGCTATGTAGACATTAGTGTGTGCTATAGAACTGCAATACATCTGATGGCTGAAGTGAACGTCACCGCTTATGGATAATTATCTGTATAGCTCTTCTAAACACAAGATACCCAACTATGAGCCTGATTCAATTCGAAGGCTCGCACTCTGCAACAATTATGGTGCTCTTCAATTGAACAAGCCCGCAAGTTAGGGGCCAAAAGCTGAAACCATAAACCATGCAATCGTATGTAGCATTACAGGGCGGGAACATGATCAATTAAGCAAGGCAGTAACTACCCATTTAGAAACAGCCAATAGAAAATGAGACCGTCATCATTAGGTCAGTAAAACATGGAGGTTACATGTCAATCCATTACCGTTTGGGGGTCTGATATGCGATCGGACTGGAAAAAACACAAAATACAATATAAGAAAAATGAATGCCAATACTGTTCTAATCCATGTGGGTGGCCTGATATGTATTAACTCATTCCAGCCCTGAGTGCATGGTTTACGGTTTCGGGCGTTCTGCCCGTAACTTGCAGGCTTGTTCAATTGAACAGCACCATAATTGTAGTAGAGTTCAAGCCCGCAGCAAGCCCGCAAACATACGGCCTGTATACCGCAAGATGCCGGCTTCTAATTGAATCGTGCTCTTTATCGGCATGTAAACATTACAACATTAAAGGCATTTTTTTGTTTCATTGATTATGAATACATCTGATAGAGGAGACTCAGTAGTGTATGAAAACATTTTTTGCATAAAAAAATACCAAAATGAGCATTATTAAAAATACCAGACATTTTGCTAAATCCATTGAGTTTGCAAGCAGCTGATTTTGAGAGTTAACACCCCAAGAAATCCCTGCTAAAATTAGCATAAAATTCATAATTCGTTTTGGCCAACCACAGGCAGCTAATACAATATATCAATCAGTGATGGCAGTTTTTGTACGAATGCATCATGAGATGTGTAGTCCCCTGCACAAGGAAGCAATGAGGAGCCAGACATTGCTCAGTAGATTTCTGCATTGTGCTATTGTTAATTTGAAGGTTAGTAAAGAATTAAAATATTTACCCAAATGCTGTGTTTTTATTGGTAGGTACACTGTTCATTTGTAAGCAGCACTGGGGGTGTGGAAAACAAGTTTTATTTTTCAACAATATAAATCTGTTTTTGTATAGAATTAATTAATGTAATGTATGTTTCTGATATAAGCAGCAGGTGTTAGATTAGAAAAAGGTAAACACAGGAAACTTAGATATGTCATTAATAATGTGCAGATACATAAATATCACTCCCAGTAGGGGACCATTCTAATTAAAGACCCCACCAACTGGGGAGTACAGACTGGTACTTGACAGGGAGTCCTTTGGTTGCATGTAGACCTCGGGGACACCTCAGTGTCAACCCCCCATAGTGTGCTTGATAAGTCTGGCAAAGGGGATTTGATAACATTGGGGCACATTGTTTTTGATTAACAACAAAACTAAACAAGCAGACTGTGTAACAAAAAAAATGTATATATTAACTATTTGCTATTTTAAACATTAAACATGTTTTTTTTTAAATGTTGCATAAATTTGGATTGTGATGAAATCAGAAACATGTCTTTAAATTGAACTGATGTTATCTTCTCTATGAATATCTTGAATTAAACAGTGCTTATTCTTACTTAGCAGACTTTTTTTTGCTTCAGTTATCAATTATTTCTCAATAAGTGATGATTCAGAGAACATGGGCACATCTGACATTTACATTGCTTCATCAGTGGTTTCTGAACACAAACCCACTGATTAGATAAAGTCTTTGTTGTGTAAGTAATATAAAAGTCAAAAGTTTAGATTTTTGGAGTCAGTATGATAAAATATTACATTATTATATCATTTGTAAAATGATAATTCAGTAATGTATCTATAAATGGGAAATTCTAACAGTGAGAACATGGTTTTCTTTTTCTAACATTATTTTTGTGCTGTGTTTAATACTTAATATATGGATAAAAGGACAGACAGATGGATGGATAGACAGAAAGATTGATAAAAGGACAGTTGGATAAATGAACTTAAAGTTAGGAGGATAGATAGACATATGGACAGATGGGCAGATAGATGGACAGACAGAAAGATACATTTGGACAGACACATGTACAGTCAGATAGATGGACACTCAGATAGATGGATGGATGGGAGGACTGATAGATTTGAAGATATTAAGATGCCCTTGTCTCATAGTAAAAAAGTTGTCTGTTAATTTGTCGCGGAGTGATAAAGTTAACGAGAAAACCATATTGTTAGATCATTATGTGGACAGCACTTATAATATTTCTGCTATTGCTGACTCAACATTCCTTCAGTGTACAACTGAACAATTTGTTAATTATTATTGAAATACCATAGAAAATGTAACTTATACAATTAGGTTATTTCGGGTAAAGAAATGTAAAAAGCCAGTATTGCGGGAAAGTCAAAGTCAGTCCTGGAGTGCCAAAACAGCCCTGAATTTCTTGATTTCCCATGTGTGCATAAGTGAGGTAGTCTTATACATTCGGATTGACTCACCAGTACACAGCAGGGAAAGCAAAAAAATCAGGACTGTGTTTGGCACTCCAGGACTGCTGTTTCCTACTCCTACACTACTATATGCTTGTTGTTCAGTCATTTAGGCGTTTCCGACTCTTGGTGCCCATATAGATGCAGCACCCCAGGCACATCTGTCTGTGTTTCTGGTTGTGTTAAATCATATGGTTTTCTTGGAAAATATACTGGAGTGGGTTGCCATTTCGTACTCCATTGGACCACGATTTGTCTGATCTCTCTGCCAAGACCTGCCCATCTTGGGTGGTCTACATGGTATAGCTCACAGCTTTATTGAGATACACAAGCCCCTTCAGCATGACAAGGTGGTTATCCAGAAGGGGCATTACTATATACAAACTTCAATAAAACATATACATATAGGACCATACCATTTACCTCTATGTCTTTAAAAATGTCCATATATGTTGTACAACAATATAAATTAATATATTAAAAACAAGCTACAGTGGGGGAAAAAGTATTTTTTGATTTCGAATGTATTTCCCCTGACAAAGAAATGATCAGTTTATAATTTTAATGGTAGGTGTATTTTAACAGTGAGAGACAGACTAACAAAACAAGAAAGACGCATGTCAAAAAAGTTATAAATTGCTTGCAGGGAAATAAGTATTTCACCCCTTCATCTTAGTACTTGGTGGCAAAACCCTTGTTGGCAATCACAGGTCAGGAGTTTCTTGTAGTTGGCCACTAGGTTTGCACAAATCTCAGGAGGGATTTTGTCCCACTCTTTGCAGATCCTCTCCAAGTCATCATGGTTTCGAGGCTGATGTTTGGCAATTCGAACCTTCAGCTCCCTCCACAGATTTTTTATGGGATTAAGGTCTGGAGATTGGCTAGGCCACTCCAGGACCTTAATGTGCTTATTCTTGAGCTACTCCTTTGTTGCCATGGCTGTGTGTTTTGGGTCATTGTCATGCTGGGATGCCCATCCATGACCCATTTTCAATGCCCTGGCTGAGGGAAGGAGGTTCTCACCCAAGATTTGACGGTCCATCATCCCTTTGATGTGGTGCAGTTGTCCTGTCCCCTTAGCAGAACTACCTCCATGTTTGATGTGGGGTTGGTGTTCTTGGGGTCATAGGCAGAATTCCTCCTTCTCCAAACACTGCAAGTTGAGTTGATGCCAAAGAGCTCGACTTTGGTCTCATCTGACTACAACATTTTCACCCAGTTCTCCTCTGAATCATTCAGATGTTCATTGGCAAACTTCAGATGGGCCTTTACATGTGCTTTCTTGAGCAGGGGACCTCGCAGGCGCTGTGGGATTTCAGTCCTTCATTGCATAGTGTGTTACCAATTGTTTTCTTGGTGACTATGGTCCCAGCTGCCTTGAGATCAATAACAAGATCCTCCCGTGTAGTTCTGGGCTGATGTCTCACCATTCTCATGATCATTGAAACTCCACGAGGTGAGATCAATTTATAACTTTTTTGACATGCTTTTTTCTTGTTTTTTTTTTTTTTGTTATTCTGTCTCTCACTGTTAAAATACACCTACCATTAAAATTATAGACTGATGATTTCTTTGTCAGTGGGCAAACGTTCAAAATCAGCAGGGGGTCAAATACTTTTTTCCCTTACTGTATAGGGATTTTTCTATAAACTGTGTCTACATTGCATACGTTATTTGCCTTCAACTGAAAAAGGAAAAAAAAAAACACACGTACTACTTTATAGAGAGCTGACATAAATGGGACATTGAAAACATTTTTATCTTTGTTGCATCTGAAATAGGCTATTGATAATGTATCGCTGTGTGTTTTATTTTTCCAAATGATGCTCTCAAAGCATAAAAAACGGATTCAAATATTAAACTGATGGGGTGGTTTGACCCGGTGTAAATCATATTTGTCTGCAAATGAAATCTACGTACATGCTTAAACTCTGTGCACTTCCTCTTAGTTTCATTTACGTTTAAGGAGGTATTAATATGTAAAATGCGAGATCCAAATTATAAGCATGTACTTTGGCAATGTAATAAAATATATAGATTTTGGAAGAAGATTCAAGACTGGCTAAAAAATAAGTTAAGCATAGATATTCTATTAAATGCCCAAACAGTCTTTTTCAGAGGTATTAATTCTAAAATATATAAAAAATGGAGCTTTCTGGAAATTATTATTATGCTGGTTAAGAAACTCATTATGAGGAATTGGATAAATATGAGAGCCCCTTCAAGTCTAGAATTAAAACAAATTATTTTGAAGCAGATGATCCTGGATCAATATGATAGAATTGGTAACTTAGAAAAAAGAAAGAAAGAATTCAAATTAAAATGTTATAATTATTATGAGAAAATTAAATCTGAAAATAATGACAATTCAAGCTTAAGTCTTTTGTGGATGGATAAGATAACTTTAGATTTCATTAATGAAACACTAATTTCATGACTATAATAATGACTATAATAATGTTCATTCCTCCCCCCCATCTCTTCTTCTCCCTTTTTTTTTCTCTCTCCTCCCCTCCTCCCCTCATTCTCCCCTTCCTTTGTCTCTATATCTTAAATTTGGATTGCAAGTGTTAAGAATTTTTATGATAATGATTGTCAGTATATATCAGGAAGAGACCAATCTTTTCGTATTTGAAAATCATAATCTGTCTTTTGTACTTTTGAATCTGATTTATGAAGTGATTGATGTTTAACTAAATCTCTGTATTTAACAACTGTATTTGTATGAAAAGAATGTGTATTATAATTAAACATTGCTGTAAGTAAAAATAAATAAATAAATAAAAATAAATTAAAAAAAGGCGTTTTTAATATCACATATAATAAATGTCGTAATTGCGAGTTTGTCGGTAACGCTATGTTAAAAGTTAGGGCCAAGGGGGCTCATTGCAGGCCTCCACAACTTTGCTGCAATGAGCGTCAAAGTTGCTCATTGCAGGCCTCACGATGAGCGCCAAAGGAGCTCATCGCGGGGCCCTTAAGACTTTGAAAAAGGCTAGCAATGAGCGCCAAAGGCACTCATTGCCAGGCCCACGATGATTGGCAATGAGGTTGACAATGAGTGCTGAAGGCCATGGGCCTTTGGCGCTCAGCACAAGGCCCCCAAGACTTTGAGAAGTCTGGCAAAGAGCACCAAAGGCTCTCATTGCCAGACCCATGATGAGTGCCAAAGGAAGAAGACTTTGAAAAAGGCTGGCAATGAGCTCCAAAGATGCTCATTGCCAGGCACACGTTGAGCACGAGGCACGCAACACTTTTAAAAGAATACAACAGCCGACATTTTTTTTAGCCCGTAACTCGGAAGCTGTAGGAAGACCGCCAAAAGACGCCAATTACTTCAAAAATTAACTTGCAACCTCACACACAGCACTTTTGAGGCTTAATTGGCGTTTCTAGGAGCCTGAAAATTAGCTAAGCGAGGAAAAAAATGGCGAATGTAAACCAGTAATTGTTTGGAAAAAGGCTCAAAACGAGGCCAAAGGCAGTAACACTTAGGCGCTCATCGCGAGGCTCGCAAGACTTTGAAAAAAGAACCAATGGCACTTATCATGAGGCATGTAAGACTTGAGCAGGGAGAGAGAGGAGAAAGACACAGAGGAGGGAGAAAGGGGACAGGGTGGAAAGAGACACAGGGGTGAGGTGGGGGGGAAGAAACACAGGGGAGAAAAATAAGGGGGGGGACAGGGCAGGGAGAAGGGGAGAGGGAGAGAGGGGGAAACAGACACATGGAAGGAAAAGGGAGGAAACACACAGGGGTCAGAGAGTGTGGGGGAGGCTTGCAATGAGCGCCGAAGGTGCTCATCGCAAGGCCCGCAAGTTAGAAGGCAATCTGTATGGCAAACTGCATTGCCAGCCTTCAAATTTTATTGGAGTAATTTTTGACGGGCAAGTCACTAGTTTAAAATAATATTTGATCAAGGCAAAACACAACCTTGCTAATCTTTAAAGCATGCTCTTTTATTACACAAAGAAAATTATTGTGTTCCATGTCCCTTTAATGATTAACTGGCAACCCACTCCAAGTGGATAAGCATGACCATAGACATAAAGATGTGCCTGGTGTCTTACAGTCCACAAGGTCATGGAGAGTTGGAAACGAGTAAACTATACAAAAAAAGACAGGGTGATTGTAACTATGGCAAAGTAAGACAGCTTAACTATTTTAATCATTTTGTTACCTACCTAGTATTAGTATTAGTACTCTATTTAGTGTTAGTATGGCTAGTTTATTTGACCAGAGAATCCTATTAAACATTTATTTTATTTATCATTCATTTTACAGGTTCTCAGAAAGACATAAAGGGAAACAAAACAGAAATAAGATTTGTGATATTACACATATGAATGTACTCAAGTTTAATAAGATCACACTAGAAGATTGCAATGCCCATGCAGTGTGATTTATGTTGGTAAAATTAATAGTCATATAAAGTGGATCTATCAATAAGGCAAGTACAGTAGATTAGTCCTAAAACTCACACAATTCAAACCTTTATATAATATGAGGAACCTAATTAGATGTACATTATTTTAATATATTGGACAAACAATAATAATTACATTGATTCATTTGGACTCATTTGGATTCATGTGGTTATCATTACTTATTCAGCGGAACATAAGCAAATTGCATGATAATGCATCGATAGAGCTGAGGACCCATACAAGCATATTGTAATTTCATCATGTAAAGATATATGTGGCAATTTGTACATGTTGGAGTGACAGACTGCCACCATGTTGCATAGAGATTTATATGACACTGTGCTAGGAGAAGAACACTCCCTTTGGCCATGGAATTCGTAGGTTAGATATGGTTGAGAAGAGGACTCCCTACAAAGGCATTCCTATGTAGTATACATTGTTTGATTGTTACTGGTAAGATTGTAAGATTAGTAATGAAAAAGTAGATCCCACAGCATTAAAATCTAAGCATCACTTTTCTATAGAGCAGAAAAGTAAATCAGGACCTACAAGTTAAGGCAGTATGTGAAATTATACTTTCAATGGTGGATTTTATGGAGGCTTAGAAGTTCAAGCGTCATGGAGAAGACATTCCCTTTGGCCATGCAATTCATTGGTCAGATATGGTTGAGAATAGGAATTGCTATATACTAAACATTGTTTGATTGGTTATTGAGCTACTTTTTCATTACTGGTAAGTTGGTAAGATTAGTAATTAAAAAGTAGATCCCACAACATAACTTGTCTAACCATTCTATAGAGCAAACAAGTGAATCAGTGCTTACAAGTTAAGGCATTATGGGAAATTATACTTTCAATGGTGGGTTTTATAGAGAAGTTCTGGGAGCTGGGTAAAAGTCATATTTATTGTATAAAGATACAAAAACAAGGCGTAGAGTTGTACAGTATAATACAAATGGCAAGCGGGGGAGAGGCGAGGCGTAGGTTATGGGTGAAATAAAGAACCTGGCAAATATGTTTTCATAATTTGAGATTCCAAAAACAAAACATATGGAGTTACGTGCAGCCTCTGTGAGCCATAGTTTATTTCGTTGAAGTATTTGTATATATATTTATCTCCAATAATGAATAAGAAAAACAGAATGAGGAGACTACAGACTATTGTTCCACCATAGAGTTTTTTTTTCTGAATACAATGTCCACACTGTATGTTTTATGGGATTGCCAATGTGATTCCATTCACTGTAATCCAGAAATTACTTATACAAAACAACCTGATGGAAGAACACCAACATCATCTTACTTTAGCTATTTTAAAACCACATTAAAACATTGAAAAGAAAATTGTATTTATATTTGTCATCTTGAAAACTGCCAGTGGGGATGGATGAGGTAATGCTATTTTCATATTAAGACAAGTACTTTTAGAGAATATAATACAAATATAAATTTTAAGTGTGTTATTTTCTTTCAAGTCAATTTTAGATGCCCATGTAAATAAACATAGAGCCAAATCAGCTTTATGTTGTTTATGTCTTTAGTATAATATAGCTAAGTTACAAATTAAACACATGCCTATTTTATATTGTGTTAGGTTTACAAAATGGAGAGCTACATATGACTTTTTTTCTAGATTTTAATGTTTGTAAAGAAAATGTATTAGTTGAACAATCTGACACTATATTTTAAGACAAAGTAGAGGGGAAAGGTTTTGGAGGGACATCTCTAGCTCTCATGAGCATGTTGGATACCTCTCCAAAAAGTTTATAAAAAATAGGAGTTGAGGAGTTCTCTCTCGCTAGAGGGTAAATTCTCACATAAGTGAAACTAGACCATGGAATAGTTAACACTAGCTGATTAGATTTTTTTAGATAAAAGCTTTTAAAGGACTACTGTAGCTCAAGAAAACTGGTACTTGTTCTTGAAGTATGTAGCAAATTATCAATGTTAGCAGCTGTGTAAGCCATGAAAAAAAATTTTTATTAGAGAAATTCAGACTTTTTGAAGACTCCCTTTATGTGTAAAGAAAACAATCTTGTTTTTTTTATGTGACTTACTAAAAGCTGCATCGGAAGGGGTGTAGTTTTTTATCAGTGGAGGGATGGATGAGGGAAGGGATGAAGTATTTTTTATTTAATGAGAATCAACTTAATTTGACATCAGCCCCTTCCCCCTCACAGGCCCAGTAGGTGTAAGCACTGCTCTCTAAAAATGTAAATGTCCCTCTCACACACACAACTTATAGCACATTTTCATGGATATCTCCAGGATCCAGCATAGGCAACAACTTTTTTTTTTCATTCAAAACTGGCTTGTACCTTTGCCTTGTCTTATTATGCTCTACTCAAAGTGTTAAATCATGTATATTTTCATTGACCAGTAGTTATTTAACATATTATCATTTACTTGTAACGCGCCAAAATATTCTTTGGTGCTATACATACAGTGGATATAAAAAGTCTACACACCCCTGTTAAAATGTCAGGTTTCTGTGCTGTAAAAAAATGAGACAAAGATAAATCATTTCAGAACTTTTTTCACCTTTAATGTGACTTATAAAGTGTACAACTCAATTGAAAAACAAACTGAAATCTTTTAGGTAGAGGAAAGAAAAAATATAAAAATAAAATAATATGGTTGCATAAGTATGCACACCCTTAAACTAATACTTTGTTGAAGCACCTTTTGATTTTATTACAGCACTCAGGCTTTTTGGGTATGAGTTTATCACCATGGAACATTTTGACTTGGCAAGATTTGCCCACTCTTCTTTGCAAAAACACTCCAAATCTGTCAGATTGCGAGTGGGGCATCTCCTGTGCACAGCCCTCTTCAGATCACCCCACAGATTTTCAATTGCTCTAGCTGGGCCATTCCAAAACTTTAATCTTCTTCTGGTGAAGCCGTTCCTTTGTTGATTTGGATTAATGCTTTGGGTCGTTGTCATGCTGAAAGATGAAGTTCCTCTTCATGTTCAGCTTTCTAGCAGAAGCCTAAAGGTTTTGTGTCGATATTGACTGGTATTTGGAACTGTTCATAATTCCCTCTATCTTAACTAAGGTGTAACGGCTACCCCTGTAGTGAGAGGGTACCTGCCGTTGGAGACGTCCTTTTCTGAAGCAAGTGCTGTGCAGTAATGAAATGTTTATTCCCATCCACGATATCCCATTGTATAATCCAGGAGTGCTGTAAAATGTGGCAGAGTAACGGTACCAGAAATCCCCCCCAAAGAACGAGACGAGGCTACGTTTTGAAGGGTCAAGTAGAACTCTCCTTTATTAAAAACAAAAACACATTTTTAAACACTTCACATACACAGTAGGGGCAGTGACTACCTTTGGTCAACCCCTAATTACCTCTGGCCAATCAGACAGGGTTAATGCGTGGGAGCCAGGAGTCCCCTCCCCCAGGAGCCGCCCACTAGGCGTGGCTAACTGCTCATTCTCCCTCTGACGGTGGAGAGAGTAACATCACTAGTCTTACTTATTCCCCTGCTGGGAGTATGGGGAAACCCCAGGTCATCTCATTATTCAAGAGTCCTTACCCCTATTGTTCATGGTGCCATCTTGTCTGCTAAAACCCTTTTGTTCTGCTATCTCTTGTGTGGTTTAGCAAATCCTATTAAGAGGCAGATGGCAACTCCTGACCAAGTGTATGAGACCAAAGATATGTGACTGCATACCACACAATACAATATTTTTACAGATATAATAACAACATTTTATAACCCAGAACATATCTGCAGATAGCTTAGGTCTGAGCACACATTATTACTGAATGGCGCTCAGACCACATACATACAGTATAGCAATGTGATCATATTTTAACCAAGAATTAAATAACCATAAAACAGCGTAAAACATTGATGGGTTCCGTTACATAAGGCCACAGTTCCAGCTGAAGAAAAACAGCCCCAAAGCATGATGCTGCCACCACCATGCTTCACTGTGGGTATGGTGTTCTTTTGGTGATGTGCAGTGTTGTTTTTGCGCCAAACATATCTTTTGGAATTATGGCCAAAAAGTTCAACCTTGGTTTCATCAGACCATAACACCTTTTCCCACATGCTTTTGGGAGACTTCAGATGTGTTTTTGCAAAATGTAGCCTGGCTTGGATGTTTTTCTTCATAAGAAAATGCTTTCGTCTTGCCACTCTACCCCATAGCCCAGACATATGAAGAATACGGGAGATTATTGTCACATGTACCACACAGCCAGTACTTGCCAGATATTCCTGCAGCTCCTTTATTGTTGCTGTAGGTCTCTTGGTAGCCTCCCAGACCAGTTTTCTTCTCGTCTTTTCATCAATTTTGGAGGGAGCTCCAGTTCTTGGTAATGTCACTGTTGTGCCATATTTTCTCCACTTGATGATGACTGTCTTCACTGTGTTCCATGGTATATCTAATGCCTTGGAAATTCTTTTGTACCCTTCTCCTGACTGATACCTTTTAACAATGAGATCCCTCTGATGCTTTGAAAGCTCTCTGTGGACCATGGCTTTTGCTGTGGGATGCGACTAAGAACATTTCAGGAAAGACCAACTAGCAGCTGAACTTTATTTGGGGTTAATCAGAGGCACTTTAAATGATGGCAGGTGTATGCTGACTACAATTTAACACAATTTGGAATGTGATTGCTTAATTCTATTCTAAACACAGCTACATCCCCAGTTATAAGAGGGTGTGCAGACTTATGCAACCACATTATTTTTCTTTTTTTTTTCCTCCACCTAAAAGATTTCAGTTTTTTTTTCAATTGAGTTGTACGGTTTATAGGTCACATTAAAGGTGGAAATAGTTCTGAACTGATTTATTTTTGTCTCATTTTTTCACAGCACAGAAACCTGACATTTTAACAGGGGTGTGTAGACTTTTTATATCCACTGTAACTTGTGATTAAGGCAAAACAATATTAACACATTACAAACAATTCAGGGCCCTGTCCTTGAGCTTTGAATCCAGTGTCCATAGAGCTTTCCCCAAAGCGCCATGCAAGATTGAAAACTCGCAAACTTAGAGCTAACAAGGTTAATGACTAAAGGTTATGGGTAAGGTACAGGAGGGTGAAAATTGCAGTGCACATGTTAAGGAGGCAGGTTATAGGCTTCTTTAAATAGATGTATTTTTAATGAGGATTTGAAGTATTTGAGGCAGGAGCATAATCTGGTTGAGTGAGGCTAGGAGTCCCAGAGAATAGGGGCAGTGCAAGAAAAGTCTGAAGGCAAGAGTGAGAGGATGTGATAAGAAAGGAGGAGATAAGAAGATCATTAACAGAGTGTAGAGGGCGGGTGGGGGTATACTTGGAGATGAGAGCAGAGTTGTAGGGGGCTTTGTAAGTTAGGGTCATGATTTAAAATTTCAGGAAGCCAGTGGAGAGACTGACAGAGAGGTGCTGATGACACTGAGCATTTAGTACGGTAGATGAGTCTAGCAGAGGTAATCATTATGGATTGAAGTGGGGATAGATGAGTGGTGGGTAGGCCGGCCAGAAGTGAGTTGCAGTAGTCAAGACGAGATATGATGAGGGAATGTATTAGAATCTTAGTCATGTTTTGTGGAAGGTAATGACGTATTCTGGAGATTTTTTATTTTATTGAAAAGACAAGATTTTGTTAGTGACTGTATATAAGGAATGAAAGAGAGGGCAGGGTCCAGTAGAACCCCAAGGCTTGAGAGGTGGGAGTGATGATGGCATTGTTGACAGTAAGAGAAATGTGAGGAATTGACGTTGTAGTAGAGGGTGGGAAGATTAAAAGTTCGGTCTTAGACACGTTGCGTTTAAGATGGTGGGTGGACAACCAGGAGGATATGCTAGAGAGGCAGTTGGAAACATATGCTAGAAGAGAGGGGGATATGAGGAAGTTAGTAGGAACCTGGATCAAGGCAACTCAGTGGATGTAGTCTTTTTGGATTTTGCAAAGGCTTTTGATACAGTGCCACATGGGAGACTATTGGGCAAACTAAGGGATACAGGAATTGCAGTAAATATCTGCTCATGGATTGAGAGCTGGCTAAAAGACAGGAAGCAAAGGGTTGTTGTAAATGGAAGATACTCCGATTGGACTAATGTGGTAAGTGGGGTTCCTCAGGGTTTAGTATTAGGTCTTCTCCTTTTTAACATATTTATTAATGACTTAGAGGTAGGATTGGAGTGTGGGGTCTCCATTTTCGCTGATGACACAAAGTTGTGCAAGGCAATTAAATCAGATAATGATGTGCTTTCCCTCCAAGGGGATTTACATAAAATTGAGGAATGGGCATCTAAATGGCAGATGAGATTTAATACGAATAAATGTAAGGTTATGCATCTGGGAAGGAAAAATAGCCATGCAATTTATAATCTTAATGGAGCAAATCTAGGTGTATCAGATATTGAAAGGGATTTGGGAGTGCTTGTGGACAACCACCTAGGTAACAGTGCTCAAAGCCAAGCAGCAGCTGCAAAGGCAAATAAAATATTAGCATGTATTAAGAAGGGTATAGAAGCCAGGGAAGCAAATATAATTCTGCCACTATACAAATCTCTAGTATGCCCTCATTTGGTACAATTTTGGGCACCATTTCATAAAAAGGACATTTTAGAGCTGGAAAAGGTACAGAGAATGGCAACAAAACTAATAAGGGGAATGGAGGGGCTAAGTTATGAAGAAAGTCTAACCAGGGGGGCGTGGCTACTGGGCAAACTGTGCAGACGTGCCACGCAGGAGCTCTGCTTGAAAGAGCTCTGTAAAGCCCGAATTTTGGGCAAAATTCTACCCCAATTGGCCCCAAAACCACTCTAACCTCATCTGCTCTCATCAAGGAGCATTTTGATCTGTGACACGGGGGGTCAGAGCACGATCCCGGGAGCTGCGGGAGATCTGGCCTACAAGGGCCTGTGAGGCTGCTGCAAAGCTGGTCGCAGGGCTCTGGAGACCTCCGATCCTGTGCACCCGGGCCCTGAAGGAGCAGGACAGCACTGATAGCCCGGGTGCTCCGGTCCCACTAAGCCTGTGGCTGCCGGCGGAAGTGGAGTGTCGGGGCGAGGCGGCGGGAGCTGCCCCCCGTGACCCGGGACATTGAGCTGTCCCCTGCACCCTGGAAGCGGCCTGGAGGCCCTTTACCCGCCTGAGCAAGGTAGGAGTGGGGCAGCAGAGGGGGAGCAGGCACAGCTGCGGCAGGAACCCGGCAGAACCGCCATCTTGGGGCGTTGGCCCACATAAACACCCGGGGCAGCTCTTCCCCAACAACAAGGGGGGGGGTAACATCACCTCCTAGCCAGGCAACAGCCACACATGCTATCTCTGGCAGGCTGCACCCCTTCTTGCCCAGGGAGAGAGAGAGAAGCCTTAACAGACCCAGCACAGAGGCATCAAGGCAAGTGTGCCCTCTATTTTCTGCTGTTTTTTTATTCTGCCCCCCTCAAGTGGACTGTACAGGAGGACTGTGTAAGAGCTAATTGAAGTGGGAGTCTCACTGGGACCATTTCTCATACCCTTGCTCCTTTTTACAAGAGCCTGCCTTTACACATTACTTAATACTATCTTTATATGCCTTCAAGTGAATGCACAGGACTGTTGAATCCTTAAGGGTCTGTGTAATGATTGTGTAAGTGCATTCTGTCCATGGACTGTGTTGAACTGTTTGCATATCTTTAGCTGCACTGCCGCCTGGCGGCCATTGGGAGTATTGCAGCAAGACTTTGGCTATCAGTGAATAACAAGCAGGTGAATACAGTACTTTCATTGAGAGCAGAGCTGGTATACCAGCCGCCGCATGCTGCACGCAGAGTTCAACAGTATCTTGCCTTACTCAAATTGGCGCCTGAGAAGCTACGATCATCAAGCTGGCTCCAATAAGCTGACTCAGTATCCCTGGAATTTGTTGGCAATCCTGACTCTCATTGCCATATAGAGATTGCTTCAGGAGTTCCAGGCAACTGCTGGACCTGACTGAAGGGCACGCCCCTACCATGGGCTAAGAGCTAAATGGGGACATAATTCAGCAATTCTTCTAGCAGACATCTTCCTTACACATATGGAACTGGCATACCACCCTTGGCGGAGGCAATAGATGGTTGAGCCCAGCGCTCACTGCACTAGCTCCTCGCACCCTGCATATTGATTTCACAGCGGGAATTTTGCCGACAGTCTCAACCTCAAGGCCAAGATGCCGAAGCCCAAGCGAGTCACCCCGGCCAAGGGTATACAGGATCATTTTCAGCCAAGAGCGACCCAGCGTCCACCCTTGGCAGACTCTCTCTCTGAACGCTCTGAAGACTCAGATCAGGAAGGGCGGCCCAAGGGACCCCACCAGCAATTAGACCTATCAGACAAGGCTGTGGCTACAATTGAAAGACTCTTGGCTAAGGCGATTGATCCCCTGAGACAGGATCTGAGGGAATTGGGCCAGCGTACCCAACTTTTGGAAGATATGACGGACCAATTGGCGGACGCTCAGGAAAAGGACAGGACATCGATAGCTCAAAACACTTACCAGGTTTCTGAACTCGCAGATAAGATAGAGGATCTAGAAAACCGCTCGCGCCGCCACAACATACGCATCCGCGGCATACCAAGAGCCATACAAGATCTAACCCAATACCTAAGAGACACTGTGGCTGCAATTCTTCCTGATCAGGATGAAAGCATGTGGGAAATTGAGCGAGCTCATAGGGCTCTAGGAGGCATGAGGAGTCCGGATGCTCCGAAAGATGTCATTGTAAGATTCCTGAGGCAGCAAGCTAGAGACACTCTACTCTCGGCTACAAGGAAGCTACACACTGTTAAGGGCCCGGACGACTCCCCTTTGCAGATTTATGCCGACCTGTCCCCTGACACCCTCAACAAAAGGAGGCTAATGAAACCGGCTCTTACAATCTTGCTTCACCACAAAATTCAGTACCGATGGAACTTTCCATTTGCCCTTTCCTTCAATTTCAAGGGTACGACTTACACTACACGTACACTGGAGGACTGCTTGTCGGTGCTACACCGCTTGCAGCTTTACTCTGGGGAACTGCAGGAACCACGGCAAGAGCAATCTCAACCGCCTATCCCTAAGAGACAATGGACGTTGGTGGCAGCCCAAGTCCACAGTAAACACGCTTCCCCTCAGGGGGGAATGAAACTTACTCTGGACAGTGCAAGGGGTCCGGGTGCTGGACACAGGGCCTGCACGGGGGATGCTAGTCAAATGGCTGACCCAAGGGCGAGCTCACGTCCGGACTAGATCCTACCTGGAGCGGACTTTCATAACGTAATTCTTGATGCCAAATAGAATGTTAGATGTAAACCTATTTTGCCTTAAGATTTGGTTCAAAAGGTTGTGTAGTTTAGGTTATAAGCTCATCATTGATTGTACAGCCTGCTGGATTGTGTTCCCACCTTAAGTGGACGATTTCTTCTCCTTGCTTAGAGTCTTGGAGGAGGAGTACTAGTTAAAAGTGATTGTTATTTCATGTTTTTAGTTCAACAACTTCGTAGTTATAGCCTTAGAGAACTGCTTACTGTGAACTTGACACTGTTTATCTGCTTATTTAAATGTTTTTACCTTAATAGCCTAAAGCTAACACTATTCTTTTCTGCATTTAAATCTCTGTTTGAGGGCAGGACGACATCTCAGGCAGCTGCTATCCGACTCCCTTGGCAGAAGCTGGCTTTCCGGGCTCCCTCCAGCCTTGCTTGGTATGGCACCAGCTATCAGGTAATGACACACACAGCTAGGGTCTTACTCTTATCTTGCAATGGCTACCTCTAAGTATACTCTGTTAACCCATAATGTGAAGGGATTTAACTCCCCCTTTAAGAGGAGGAAAGCCTTCACATTTTATAAACAACACAAACCGGCAGTCATCTTCATGCAGGAAACCCACTTCTCCCAGGACAACAGGCCTACATTCTTGCACAAGGAATATCCCACCTACTACCTGGCCACTCTTCCCACTAAGAGAGCGGGGTGTGCAATTCTGCTACATAAAAACTTTCCTTTCCAGGTAGAGAACACAAAGATAGATGGGGAGGGTAACTATGTTCTGGTGACTGGCACGATTGGGGGGGTTAGAACTACACTAGTCTCCCTGTACTCTCCTACAACCTCTCCCTACGCGGTTCTAATCTCCTTATTGAAGAGGATTGAGTCTCAAGACCTGGGTAGACTGATAATTGGGGGGGATCTAAATCTAACTTTAGATCCGACTTTAGACAGGTCAGGGACCCCTGCTAGTTGTAGGTTTTCCAACAAAATAAAACGGATTAAGCTTCTACTTAACAGATTGGGGTTGGTCGATGCCTGGAGGGGGCTTCACCCAGGGGATAGAGAATATACATTTTTTTCTTCAACCCATTTGACTTACTCTCGGATTGACACTTTCCTTACTAGCACATCTTTATTCGACTCGATCTTAAAATCGGAAATTGTCCCCTGCCCCTGGTCGGATCACTCCCTGGTACTTATTGAGGTGGACTTGGGCCCTAACCTACGACCCCCCTATACTTGGAGAATGAATGAGTCCCTGTTATCTAACCCAAGTAGCAGGGAAACAATAGCCAATGATTTAAGGGTCTTTTTTGAGACTAATGTCTCCCCTGAGACCGGAGCCGGCTGGCTTTGGGTCACCCATAAGGCCTATATCAGGGGAACCTGTATTAAACTGGCCTCCTCCCAGAGAAAAGCTCTTAGGCAGAAGGAGGCAGACCTAACGGCGACATTAAAGAGACTGGAGGGATCAAACCAACAAAATCCCTCTTCTACGGGACGTAAGCTAATTGATAAAACCAGGCTAGAGCTTGACGGTATACTGTCACATCGTACTGAACAGGCGATGAGAAGGACAAAACATCTTTATTATTGGAAGGCGAATAAGCCGGATTCTCTTTTAGCTAGAAGGCTTAGCAATAAATTTTCACGACATAGAACCACTCAGATTAGGATGGCTGATGGCCAAATCTCATATAGCCCTAATGACATTCAAAAGGCATTTAAAAATTTTTATCAACAAATTTACTCCTCCCAGTCTCAATGCAGTGAGGCGGACATACACTCGTTTCTTAGCACTCAGGACCTTCCAGTGTTATTAGATCACCATTTGGCTGACTTGAATGCGGAGGTTTCTCACGAAGAGGTTAGAACCACTATCCAAGGTCTTAAATTAGGTAAATCCCCAGGGCCGGATGGCCTCACAAACCTATATTACAAAAAATTTGAACACTTGCTAACCCCCTATTTAACGCTCCTCTTCAATGCTATATTGAATGGAGAATCCATGCCCCCTGAACTAAATCATGCTGATCTAGTTGTGTTTCCTAAGGAGGGTAGGGATAATCTAGAGATTAAAAATTATCGTCCTATCTCGCTGATTAATGGAGATGTCAAGATCTTAGCCAAAATTATGGCTAACCGTATATCTAAATTTTTACCAGACTTAATCCATAAGGATCAGGCGGGGTTTATCCCTTTCAGAGAAGCAGGGGACAATGTCAGGAGGGTCTTAAATTCTCAGTATATAGCACATAAAACTCATACTCCAATGTGTCTTCTAGCTCTGGACATTGAAAAGGCTTTTGATACGGTCGAATGGCCGTATTTATATAAAATACTTGACAAGTTTGGATTTAGAGGACGTTTCATTAACTTGCTAAGGAGCTACTATAACTCCCCAACAGCCAACTTGAAGCTGCCAGGAGAGCGCAGGGCAAATATTCATATTCAAAGAGGGACCAGACAGGGGTGCCCACTCTCACCACTACTATTTGCGCTTGCCATGGAACCTCTTGCACAGGCGATTAGATCTCATGCAGGCATCTTTGGGATTCCAGTGGGTCATCAGCACTTTAAATGCTCTCTTTTTGCTGACGATATATTATGCACCTTGACCAAGCCCCTTCAATCGATCCCAACTCTTATGTCAACTATAACCGAATTTAGTAATATCTCAGGTCTTAAACTAAATGTAGAGAAAACGGAAGCAATGGGGTTGGGTATGGCACAATCAGAGATTGACTCTCTCAAATCTGACTATAATTTTGTATGGCCCGCACGCCATGTAAAATACCTAGGAGTCAAACTTACATCTAATATAGCTGACCTATATAAGGCTAATTTCCCGCCTATATACAAATCTTTGACCGATGACATGCAGAGATGGACGAACTACAACATTTCTTGGACGGGTCGCATAGCGGCGGCTAAAATGAGCATTCTACCCAAAGTTCTGTATCTCTTTCGAACCATTCCCATCCCAATCTCACCTACAGACCTTGACAGGTTCCAGAATAACATGTTTAGGTTTATATGGGGAAATAAACGCCCTCGTATCTCTAGACAGGTGATGTATAGGCAGAAAAATAGAGGAGGACTTGCTTGCCCGAATTTAAAGCTATATCTTAAAGCCGCTCAATTGGCCCACCTTCCAGGGCACACTCTAAAACACATCAGCCAGCCTGGGTTTTTATGGAAAACCAGCAAATGTTCCCCCACAGTTGGGATAAGCTGATATGGATCCCAAAAGAACTAGCCCCATTCACAACCCATCAAAATCCCATGATTTCACAAACCCTTTGTGCATGGGGGTGGGCCAACTCTAAATCCAGGCGGTTACTCCCTACAGGACTATCCCCAATGATGTCAGTCATGTCTTTTCCACAAATCCTGGCAGACTCGAATGACATCTCTAGATTCTGGTGGACTTCTAGAAACTTGGACCGCGTAGGGAGCTGGTTTCTGAGCGATAGCTTGCTAACATACGACCAATTCTGTACAACCCACGACCTACCTGTCACAGAATTCTATAATTATTTGAAAATTAGGAGCTGGGTCAGTAAGACCTCAAGAGAACTTGGACATCCTAAGGCCTCCTGGATGTCCGTTATATGTAAAAGTCTACCCCTTACCAAGGGTATTCTGGGTTCACTTTACGACACCTTTCTTAACTCTACAAGCGACCAAAAACCCAGGTATTTTATACAATGGGAGAGGGATCTTGGGGTGGAGTGGGACTGGGGTAAATGGTCAGAATCCTGCTCCAATCTCTCTAGAGGTTCTCTTAATTCGGCCTTACTGGAGACGTCCATCAAAGTTTTGCATAGAGTCTACTGTACACCTGACAAATTACAGAAATTCAAACCGTCAGAGAGCAATAAATGCTTTAGGGGGTGCCAAAGTATAGGGGATCATATACACACATGGTGGTCATGTCCATCCGTTCAGAAAATTTGGGAGCAATTAGCCCAATTAGCCTCCGCACTCTTCCACAAGGCAGTTACGCCCTCAATGGAGTCTTGTTTGCTAGGGATTCGTGTTACGGATTTATCTAAAACGCAGAATAAACTATACCAATTAATGGCGTTAGCTGCTAAGACACACATAGCCAGGAGTTGGAAGAAAGAGACTCTTAACTTTACGGAGGTGATTGGTAAGATCAATCATTTACTTATAAATGAGCGGTTAACTTATGTCATACTAGACGACATTACCCAATTCCAAGCAATTTGGGATCCCTGGTTGGCTTCTTCATTCAGTATTCCCTTAGTATGACAACATATCATATCATACAATCTCTACACTTTGGCAAAGGAGACCTGGTGGAGGAGCTGGAGGCGAGGGGGGGGTCCGGAAATCTGCTGACAGAGCGGTGGAGGTGGGTGTCGGCTGTACTGGGATGTCTTTAACGAGGTATGTGTTGTGTGCTCTTAGGGGTGGATATACTAGATTAAGCTCTATACTTTATGTGAAGATAGCAGTGTAATGGTCTAGCTAATTATTCTGATAATTATAGCATTCTCTTCTTTATTTGTGCTCATTGGACGTTTTATCTTGTGTTGTTGTTCTCTTTTTCTTTTCTGATTTTTTATTTTTATTATTTATTTTTATTTTTATTTTTTCTTTCTGTCTCTCTTTTCATTTTGTTATGTTATTTCCATTGAAATGTCAACTGTGACTCATGTTACCTTAATAACTAAAAAAGGAAAAATGGAAGGCCTAGTCAGTCTATGATGGGAAAATATTGTATTGTACATGTTAGTATATCTTAACTGACTAACTACAGTTGTGTTAAATGTTTTATTGTGCATCTGCCTTCTAATAAAAGACTATTTAAACAAGAAAGTCTAACCAAATGAAACTTATTTTCTCTAGAAAAAAGGCGTCTAAGAGGAGATATGATTACCTTATATAAATACATCCAGGGTCAGTATAAAGATTTGTCATGGGAGCTTTTTGTGCCAAGAGGTTTTCAACTGACAAGAGGACATCCCTTGAGGTTAGAAGTAAAAAGATTCCACCTCAAAGAAAGAAAAGGGTTCTTCTCAGTAAGGGTGGTTAATGTGTGGAATTCTCTACCAGAGGAGGTGGTGACAGCGGATTCGATAGATAACTTTAAAAGGGGACTAGATTTATTTCTAATTAAAAAGGGAATTCAGGGTTATCATGGATAATTAGAGAGACAGTATTGATCCAAATTTTTTACATTTCCCTTTGAGACAATTGGCTAAGTCTCGCTTGTGTTTTTTTTTTTTTTCTATTTGCCTTCCTCTGGACTAATTAATAATTAATTAACAACTAATGAATTAATAGTTAATCCGCATATTGCAGATCAGAGGAGATCTTAAAAGGTTGAACTTGATGGACTGAAAGTCTTTTTTCAACCTTAAATACTATGGCCCTCATTCTATTACCGGCCGTAAATCGTCCGTAAGGGTGCGATTCCTTGCGGGGGTTCTGTTAACTCGCGATTCTATTATACGGCCCCGCAAGGATCTCCCCTTACGACCGGCCGCATATCTTGGAACCGGCCGTAAGCTCAGAAATCTAAAAACGCAAAAATAAATTCAAGCCTGCACTGTACAGCTCTGTAAATGCTAGGGATCATATTGGGGTACATGAGGATTAAAAGTAACCCACTCTCAAGCTTGCACATCAGCCCAAACCCGAGTTCAAATTAACTGTTTATTTTCCGGCTGCGGCGTGGGCGGGTCTGAGGTGCTCCAAGCCCTATGGACTTTATACATGGATATTTTATGGATATTAAAAAATATATATTTTACGGATTTGAGTATAGGGTAATTATGTGCTATTTTTGCTAACACCGAATATCACTTTATAGACTCTGCAAAGTGCAGGATGGCTTTATTTGGGCTATTTTATGTGCTTAATTGGTGCTAGCGGGACCTCTTTCCTGCAAGTAAGCTGCGGCTCGCTTTTAGCCTTGCAGAGAGGGTTCCCGGAGCAATTGAATTGCAAATAGGAATTTCTTACGGCCGATTTCCTTGCGGCCGTTTAAGATCAAAGGATTTCCTCCGGCGCGAGCGGCCGCAAGAGATAGCAAGGCGCCGGCCGGAGGGGAATAGAATAGCAGAATAGCTTGCGGCCGGTCCTTGCGGCCCCGCAACGGCTGCGGCCGCTAATAGAATGAGGCGGTATGTAACTATGTAACTATATATGAGGAGCTATGAGGTAGATTTGAGTGTCATCTGCATAAAGATGATACTGATATCCAAAAGGACTTCATTACTCAGCTTTGTTGAATATATACCATCAAGAGGCATAGCACAACACCCTGCTCAGAAGAAAGGCAACCCAGTCAGGACCTCCTCATATGTCTTAAGTTTACCATAACTTCTGACTCTTAAACGATCTAATTTCTAAAATACTATCCCTGTGTCAAAGTGAGTAGGTGAAGAGAGACATTTCAATTTAGTGATTGAGGGGTTTGAAGTCCTATATTATGTCAAGTCTCCATTGACCCTTTTAGTACTGCTCATTTCTCCTTCTTATGCACACATCCTAAGATTACCAAAAACACATTCTTATTGTGTTTGTGTGTTTATGTATTCAGTTTGCTAGAAAATATCAGGTACACTAACACAGAGACACATTGCTGCATTTAGACATTTCTATAGAAACACATTATTCCATGGCACAGACAATTTGAAAAACCCTCAACTGCCCCCTAAAAACGTGTTGGGTTTGGTCCTGGAGAGTCCCACAAAGGACGGGATTTGAGGATTCTTTTCTGTGCACAGGATAGTCAATCAGGAAAACTGAAAAAGCAATAGTCTTGCTTGTACACAGGAGGGATATTCTCAAATCATGGCCTATGTGTGGCTTTCATGGACCAAACTTGCCTAGGCAGAGATACACCCCAGCTTCAAATTTCAACTCCACTTGACTTTGTTTATAAATTATAGTGGTCAAATATAAAATAATGTTGTTGTTTAGTCTTTCAGTCGTGTCCGACTCTCTGTGACCCCATGGACCGCAGCATGCCAGGCACACCTTGTATCTAGTTGTGCAAATGCATATGGTTTTCATGGCAAAGATGCTGGTGTGAGTTCTTAGTTCCTTCTCCAGTGGACCTCAATTTGTCTGACCTTTCTGATATGACCTGCACATCTAGTGTGATCTACATGATATAGATCACAGCTTCATTGAAATACACAAGCCCCTTCACCACGACAAGATGGTGTCCGACTGTCAGTGACCTCATGGACTGCTATATACCATACTGAGCCACTTGGTTTTCATGGCAGAGATACTGGAGTGGGTTGCCAGTTATTTCTCTAGTAGGCCACAGCATACAGCTCCTGGTATTCCTAGATGATCCAAGTACTGACCAGACGCAACCTTGCATGGCTCGAGGGTGGTGTGACCTCTTGGTTCCCTGGCTGTAATCAAACCCAAGTCACAGTGGTGAATCCTAACCATTGGACCACCAGAGAACCCATTAACAGACCCTAAAAAGATCTTGCATGTGGGCTACACAAGTGAAAGATACCTTCATATCTTATATCTTATCTGCCCAATCGCTTTATTCATTTTGCAGTTAACAAAATAAAACAGTTAATATTAAATGAAGTTTGCACACAAAATGTTTTTTATATGTTGAGCAAGATATTTTTTTAGAGAAGTTAAGATCTCTATCTTTCCATACACTTAATCTTCAAAGAACATCAGTTAATGTAAGTGTTTATTCAACATTGTGAATCATCCACTGCTAATTTTGCAGAACTCCTGCCAACTTGTATAGCTGATTACTTTGTGGATTTTCTGGTATCAGAATTGTTTAGTGTACCGGAAACATCTGACACTCATCGCTTTTGGAAATCTGAGTTCCTGTTTTGGTGAAAACAATAACATGTCTTATCTTTGACAGTATTCTCTGTCACTTCAAGTCTTACTTTACAAAAATGTTGTTAAAAGAGGAACACAAATAGACTTAATGCATAAGGAGTTTGTTTAGGATTGTAGTACAAATATGCCACCTTACACATGGAGATGTAATTGGCTGATGTTATATCAGATACAGGAAAGTTGCAGGAGATGTCTGTGTTTTCCTGTTGACGTTATGCGATGATTACATTTGTCTTAGAGTGAAAGTGTTGGTTGCCATTAAAGAGGCTCTAAATAGAAATATGTTGAGCTAAAATAACTCTGTAATGGGTAACAATTTTGGATGGGAGCCCATTAGGTTACATTTTCAATAGATGTGTCACTTTATTATTTATAATGCGATACATTGCTATAATACTGTTGATGTTAAGTCATGACCAACTCTCAGTGACCACACAGACCACAGCACTCCAGGCACCACTTGTGTCTGGGTGTGCTAATTCATAAGGTTTAATGGCAAAGAGACTGGAGTGGGTTGCCACTTCCTTTTACAGTAAACTGTGATTTGTCTCACCTCTCTGCTATTATTATTGTTTATTTGTAATGCGCCTACATATTCCGTAGCGCTGTACAAGGGGAGAAAACAGGGACAAAAACAATATTAACAACTGAAAATTGGAGGGCCCTGTTTTGAGCTTAGAGTCTTTGTAGAAAGTGCTTTTTCCCAAAGCACCCTACAAGACTGGAAATTCGCTACTTACAATCTATAGGGAATGGAAGATGCAGTAGTCTGGGGAAGAAAAGTAAGGAATAGCAGGGTCAGAAAGGAGGTGTGAAAGTTTGTTTAGGTGGGAAAATGTAAGAACTTGGAAAGGATTAGTTTGCAAAATGGTGGAGGGTACATTTTATACATAGAGGAGTGAATTGAAACACATGGATTAAGGACAGAGTTAATAGCCTTGGGGCTGAGTAGAGTAGATGAGAGATGGGAGTGAGAGGTCAGGGTTAGGAGATATAACTCCAGCAGCAAAATAAGCAGGGAGATGAGATGAATGTAGGACTTACAGAAGCATTTGCCCATCATCTTGAGTGACCCTACATGGTATAGCTCACAGCTCCTTCAACACAACAAGGTAGCAAGCAAGGGAGTACTATATTAGGTATATTTAACTATGAGTTTGTTTTCACTCTAGTTTATAGAGTAAATTCTTCCCACAATACTCTTTTTTTTTTACAGTAGATACAGCATGGCTATTTCAAGGATAATGTTCATTATGATTTCACAGTTGCTAGTACCGGCTTCCATTAGAGTGACATGCACCTAAAATATGGTTCCCTAAATTTAAAAGAGCATATTTGCATATTACAAAAGTCATGACTGATTTTAGGACTCTCCTGAACCCCACAAACAACACTGCTTTTTTAGACTTTGGCACATTTGGTTACTAATATCCAAAGTTATTAAAATGGACATGAGACTTGTTGTAAGAACTGTGACATATTATTTTTTATGTGTAGCATACTGTGGGCCACAATAATTAAGTTTGGGGTTGCTATATGGTGTTATGTGTACTGTTATAATGTTATTGCACCTGTGAACTAACAGAGATACACTTTCTGCCATATTGTGTTAATGGACCAGCAAAGAACACAAAGTTTCTGCAAGAACTTTTATGACAACTCAGACCGGCTAGACAGGGTGAGGAGGTCACACTAAGAATTCAGGAAGGATGAAATATTTTTATGTTGGTTAAATATTTGTGTAAGAAGAATAAAGTTGCCCTAGCTAAAGGTACATGTGTCTAGATTTCCATGAATGATGACCTGATCTGAATTACTGGATGCTGAAATGAATATAAAGTCACAACCTGCAGATTGCTCCTCTAAACTGAAGCAGGAGAATTAGGGGTATACTGAGCCGCTTGTCTCTGGGTCGTGACATTGCAATTTTTCATTAAAAAATGTTTAGTAAAACATATTTACACTTCTTTTGAAACTAGCAGAAAATGTATCTCTGTGTACAGATCATAGATATTAGCAATTATACATTCAAGGCCATCATTTTAGAGAAGCATTGTCAAATATCCATTTTCAGATGAAAAAAATATTGCTGTGTATCAGAAAATACTGGTTGAAAACCTCTGAGGTAGATATTCTAGGAGTTATAATCTATAATAAACATTCTGTACCCAATAAGTTGTATAATTTTTTTTAGCTGTGTTCCTGAACATATGCTTTGAGCAAAGCCATCCTTTGAACATCAGATGTTAGATTTTGAGACCCAAGACCTGAAGAAGTCATAAGAGATGAAACTTATAGAGGGTGGTATTGGAGCCTGCAAACAGGTCTTTTAGCTGCATAACGCTGTAGGATTATTGTTCCAACTGCCCACAAAAGGTCAAGCGTCATCAAGGAGCACTTCCTTTCCCAATAAAGATGATCAGACCTTTTTGTTTACATGCTCAAGATACGTGCAAATGTATGCACTACTAAATGTAAGTTGGATGCACATTTGATTTTGATACATAATGTTTTTTTGTAATAAGTTATTTTATGATTATCCATCTGCTGAAAGAAATCGATCGATAACAGAAGACCAAAGGAAAGAAAAAAATTAAAACAAACTAAAAGATAAAAAGGTAGTTATAATTCATTTTTTGTTTGTTTGTTTTTTATGTATTTGTTGTATTTGTGTGCTGTTAATCAAAGAGATTATTGGAGACAAGCAGCATGTTAAGAGTTAGTAAATTCATATATAACAGATACATTATATCTCTTGAAAATATTTCAGAACCATGGGTAATATTTTAGCTCCCTGGATAATGGAAATCATTCTCCCAATGCAACTTTAGTTCACAAAGAAACATGTGGAGTATTGATCATCATCCACTATTTTGCTCAAGTACCATGAATGGAGTATATGACAAATACTCTGAATAAGCCTTCATCCTTGTCATAGTTGACACAAAGTCACATGCTACTAAAACATATATACATTATGGGAAAATAAAACCTTCTTTTTCCAAAAACCACTCATCTCTGTTTTACAGTAATGCCTATTTCCCAATCAGAAACAAAAACCACAGAACAAACAAAAAAAGTGAAAGAATGTCATTGGTCAGAGAGCCAAAACAAATGGTTATACAATAACTTACCATGAGCCGTCACAAAATGCTGTATTTTGCTGTGTACATTTATACATTTAAAAAAAAAATCTATCTTTTATTATATTATTATTACTAGTATTATGTTTTATTTTTAGTGAGCCAGCAGATTCTGTAGCTCTAGGAGTACAATAAACAGTCAATAGGATTGCAATATTATACCCAGGATGGGTATAATATATATACAGTCATGAATGATTTAGCAAAGGAGGGAGATGGTAAGTTTCTCTGAATAGGTGGGTTTTCATAGAACATTTGAATACATTTGAAGATTAGGACAACAGAGTGGGGTAGATAATTCCAAAGGATGGGGGTTGATCTTGAGAAGGCCTGCAGGCGAGCACGCGAGGAAGTAATGGTAGAGGATGAGAGGTACAAATCTGTGGGTAGTGTAGAGTGGGCAGTGTAGAGTGTACCTGAAGACCAAAGCTAAGATGTAGAGAAATGCAGTTTTGTTGAGGGCTTTGCAAGTGAGGCTAAGGATTTTGAAAAATATTCTTGAGGAAATAGGGAGCGAGTATCCAGACTGGACGAGGGGGGTAGGAGATGATGAGCTTTGGGTAAGGTGGATGAGTCTGGCTGAAGCATTCAGGATGAACCTGAGTGGGACAGGCAGTTTACATGAAGGCATTTATCTATCTATCTATCTCTATTTTGAGGGGTTCTATCAAGTAATTATAATCAGTAGTAGCAGAGTAACTATTATCCAATGATGTAATTCAAGAACATTCTGCGCTGTTTTAGTACTAAAACATAACTGCATAGTCTACAGCATTAAGTTCACACCCACAATCTACACAACCACCTCCACTTGCTTGAGCCTACTGCCATCTTGTATCTATCAACCTCTTGTATAACACCCAATCCCTTAGCTTGTAAGTTTGCGAGTTTTCAATGCTGTAAGGTGATTTGTAAACAAGCACTGTGATTTTTATCTTAAAGACTGGACCCTCCATTCATTTGCAAAATGTTAATATTGTTTTTGCCTTGTACTTAACCCCTGTATAGCGCTATGGAATATGTTGGCAATTAAAAAAATAATAATAATACAAATATTAAATAATGGATTCCAAGGACATTATGAACAGTTAATGTACTTGAACATAACAGAGAGAGTTTGGTAGCACAGGGAAAACGTGCTACCAAACTCTGAATGCCAAAAATAGAGACTATGAATGCCAAAAATAAACAAATGTTATAACAATTTAAAAAACAAGTATAATATATACCCATCTGATAACCCTATAGTGAAACCATCCCAATCCTTTCTTTCAACTAAGTAATATTTTCAATTTCCCAGCAATCACTGTTTCAGCACATGCTACCAAAACTAATACTTGATATATTAGACTACTACCTTAAGCAACAACTGGGACTCAAGCTGTCTGTGCACCTACAACATATATAAACAATGTATGCTTGACCAGACACAACTAAACTGCAGTGTCTAAGCTTAGAATGGGTAGTTTGTTGCTAGAACTATTAAACATATACCAGATATCTTTGTTAGGAGACTAACAAATTAAAATCTCCTATGATAGCTCAGAGAGACAATGTCATCAATTAGGGACAATGTAAAAAATTATAGGACAGATAGGAAAATCTTATTCCAGATTTTCTGGATGTGTTCAGAGATACAATGTATTTGGTCAAGATCAGAGGAGTGCTGTGTTAGCTCTTGGGAATGTGAGGACGTTGGTTGGGTCTTTACCGTTTGATAGTCTGGCTCCCCCCCAGCCTCTGAACTATACAATAAATATTGCTATAAAATACAGTAACTTGACTGAACACATTTTGGACTCTGGAGGATGAAGGAAAACTACTTGTTCCACCTAGATGGGATACTATCCTTAAACAACAGATATTGTCCGGGTAACCATTTTTAGCTTGAGAACCATTTACTTAAGCTCAGCACATAATCACATAATAAATTGTTTCAGGTACGCAAACTGGATGGCTACATGGTGATAACATGGGTGCAGTCTTCATGTGGTTTGGGTGGAACTTGCAGAAAATTGCATTAGAATTTCATGTAGAAATACAAAAAAAATATTGTAAATTAATCGTGCATGTTAATAATTACTCTACATCACTACTTGCAGTATATGCGCACCTGCAACCACTACAGAGGACAGAGTTAGATATAACAAAACTGCACTAGTGAACAATGTTAACTATTTTTAAACCATATTTATATAGCCTGTTTTATCTTTATAAATAGATCATGCTAAAGGACTACTTTGGTCAAATTATTTCTATATTGTTTTTAGGATAAATAAACATGATAATGCAAAATGTTTTTAGAAACTAAATGTATTTTGCAGTTTTTTTATGCAGGTATTTTTTACTCAATTTTGCTTTCTTTTCACTGTGCAGGCAGACACTTCCCGTGTATTCTAAGTCTCCTCGCACCTCTTGCAGTTCATCTGAAGAAGCCAAAATGTTAGATTCCACAGCACCATAACTGCATATAAACACAGCCGAAACACAGTTTTTTTTATATTCAAATGTACCTTAATCTGAGTAGCAGCAGCTGCTAAATTTGAAATATTTCTGTAAATTACAGTGTTAATGTATCAATATTCTTTAACAACTTGCTTAAATGGGTCCTTGAGTCAGTGCAGTTAAGTCAGCACTGTATGAACTAACAGCCTTATTAAGTTGCGATTCGGTAAATTTAAAAGGGCTTTATTTAAGCACAGAGCATATTTTTTTACAAAAGTTTTTAGTTAGTGAAGACCTTGCTTTTGGGTAGAAGTTCACTAACTAAAAACTTGTGTAAAAAAATATGCCCTTTTAAATTTGCCGAATCACAATTTAATAAGGCTGTTTATCTCTAATCTGGCAGAGTGACTGGAAGGTTTTCTTCTCTATAAATGTATTTTTTTTTTTTTTTTTTTAAACTGCAATTCATACATAGTGGGAAATGTAGTCATATGTAATTTTTTTGCATGACAGAGCAAAACAGCCAAGTTTGATGATATTGGAAATATTTGGGCAGAATTGAGGTTTTCAATTGTATATATGTTTAATGTGGCATTTTTCCATATTTAATGACAGAGAAAAAATAAATAAACATAGAAGTCATTGACTGGGTTAGAGCTGTCATTTGTCAAATGTATTTTGTAGGACATTGGGGATGGTTAAACATGTTCTACATCATTGGTGAGATACAGGGATACCCCCCATACTGTCAACTTTTATATTAAATTATTCTTTATTGTGTGGCTTCGTTCGGTCCTCTTCCCTGCTGTTGCTTTTTACTTTCTAGGGTGGGTGTGTCCAAGTAAACTAATGAACTTAAATTACTAGCTCCACCACTGGAAGTGCTGAATAGGTACCACTGCAGTGTTGCATAAAAAAGGTAATAAATGAAATACTGTATTAATATTTTACATCCTAAAAACATATTGTATACTTTTACATACATTGTTAAAAATATGACCGTACTGCACCACAAAAAAACAAATATATGTTTAAAAATGTAATCTAAGAGCAAAATTAAGCAGGAAAAAGGTCATACAGCTACTTCTTAATTAGAAAAACATAAATGTTGATGCCTCTGCGGGATCCTGGAGAGATCAATGATATGTAGGTGGAAGCTGGTTGTGTGAGAGGGTTATTTACATTTCTGTGGTTGCAGTGAATGATGCAAGATGACTGCTTCTGAGCCAGTGAGAGCGGAGGGGTGTTGTCACCTTCAATCTTATCTAGTTTTCATACAATGGCTCTGTATTCTGCCTGTTCTCTTCCCCTCCACCCCTCCCTCTAAACCCTCCCCCCCCCCCCATCATTCAGCTGTCATGATATGATCCAACAAATATAAACAATTGATTTGTGTAATCAAAGACAATCATCAAAAATTCTGGGTTTCTCAAAAAATGTTTCATGCCCATGGCTTGTGCGGCTGCTAAAATTGTTACATTGGTACATACTTTTCTTTTACTGCAGTTGTCCTTTAATCACTTTTGCACCATAAAACACTTCTGGTCACAAAACATTCTTCCATGTCCACTTACTTTATCGTTCAATCCTACAGTGAATTTTAGAAAGGGGTTCATTTAGTGTGTGGTCATTCTGTGGATTTGGGGGCGCATGTGCAACACTATGAGCGTAATAGATTGCTCTAGTTAAAAAACTCACAATGTGCAACTTTTACCGACAATATTCTTGTTATTTGCTAAACTCATTTATGTCTGTATGTATTATATCCATTTGGTACAGTATTATACAGACCTAAGGGAAAAGATAAGCTGGAAACAAGCTATGACCAGACTTGCAATGGAAACTTTGTTTGTTTCTGTCTCCATATGTTAATACCAAATGGACCACTTAATCTCGCCCGTTGGCCACTATATATGGCATCATCCACTACGCAGACAGTGAAACTAGTCAAGCCTTATTTCTTCCTTGGGCGTTAAAATCTCTTGGCAGCTAATGGAAGTTTGTCTGCTTCTACAACCAAGTCCTTTCATTTGTAGTCTGGAATTATTCAACAAAAAGTAGCAGCCTCTGAAATTGGTGAAAACTATTTTTTCCTACAACATAAATTGCACCTATGAATCAAGCCACAGTGGCCAGGATACATTTATTAGCAAGTGTATCTAAAAAAATACATCTATGTTGATTTTTTTTAAATTAAACCAATTAAATTAAATAAAACACTCGATAAATGAATCCAAACCAATGTGACCCTGAACATGAGAGTCTCATTTTGTTTAAAAGTATTTCAAGTTGCATTTTGTATAAGTCAGAAAGAAAAGCTAACCCTTTATAATCATGCACATATTTGAGTATGTTGGTAAGTATAATGTAATATAATATTTATTAAAATATAATTGTAAGACTATTGAACATGGAAAGATGTCTATTAAATGGTAACGGCTTCTAATTAAACACTGCTTTTCTCTTAAAAAAGTGAAATAAGTTATAATAACCAAGTTTGGGTTTTACTGCTATTAAATTGGTACCCAACTTAAGATACAGAACAATCTATCAGTAAACAAAGGGATGACATCAATTAGGATAAGGTAGAAAATAACATGTTTTCAATCTATTGACATGTGAATGGGGATTGTCCACCTATTATGGAAGATATGTGTATTATCCCACCAGGAAGGCTATCCCAACACAGTGGTACCATGTATGCCATTTTAATGCTAAGGAGCTAATAAGCATTCACATGTGGGTGTGCTTTCTGCTGGTATATTGTTATGGAGATCATTGGTCCAAAATCATGTCATTTTCTGTAGCTGTCACCCTATACATTTAGTCACTCAAACTGGCCCAATGTGTGTGAGTATACACAAAGTACATAACAGATAATGGAGGGTAAAAATTAATAATGCACATAAACAATTGCTGTGGCTTTTTAGGATACCCGTTCTTCTTGTTCCATCTTATTTCTCACCGAATTTCATTATGTTGATTAGTTTTAATTAGATTCTACCTCTTAGTCCCTAAACAATGATTTAGCCACCCACACTGGTTCATAGTGTGCTCCTTTATTCCTGGCCTTTCTTAAGACCTTTTCTCTTGGATGTGCATATCAAACCACCCAAATGACCTTGCCAGGATCACATTCTAAATATATAAACTGAATTGCCCATATCATTGCCCTTTAGCTTACAACAGTTCCCAATATTAAACATTCAATTATTCAGGATTTTCATTTCATCTTCCAACTATTACTATAAATAATGCACAATTTTTGGAGTTTAATCCAAATAATCTTAAAAGAGCCTTTGATATTAAATATATACAACTTAATATTAAATATGTAAAGGCAGTGGGCAAACTATATATTCAATCAACAGTGAAGTAACAGTGAGCCTCACCAAGTAATTACTGGTTTATTCTAGGGTGCTGCTTATTCACTTAATAACTAACTGAAGAATTGTGTATGCGTTACATTATAATGCATATCATTGATCGGATGCATATTTCCTCAGTTCCCACGCAATTCAACATGTTGTTTGTATTATAATAGAAATACCCTGATAATCTAGAATAGTTTTCTGCATCATATGTAAGATGTAATATTAGTAGGATATCAAAAACGACATCATATATTCTAACATTAATTGTAAACCAATCTTTCTAATTAATTTAGGAAACATTAATTAGACCCTTGCTTTTATATCATGCAATCAATGCCACTATGTTGGCGAGTCTCTCTGCCCCAATCACTGTCCTTCATACAATGCAATATTTTTTAACTAAAATAAGATTGAAGGTATGCAAATTTTCTTGCCAAGCAATGTTTAAAATTCTTTGCAGTCAAATGCAAAAATATTCAAATTTGGGGACTATATAAATACCAAAATATTTTACCACAACATCAATTTTTAAAAATATCTTCTAGTTTCTAAACCTTAAGAAGTAATTCTATTAAAACGTTCTCATTTATCTGGAGATTGCTGAAGTATCCACCTTTCTGTTCAGTGATCAGTCTGGGCGCCGTTATGTGCTTTAGCTTCAAAAGAATTAGAGCTTAACACCTTCTGTGACTTTTGTCATACTTGTCTTATGTATTCACTGTATTCACTGTATTTAACCCTACAGAATATGTTGGCACTTTATATTTAAAGGATATAATAATAAGTATGCTGGTTTATTGTTCTCACACAGTCCAGAATTATTTGGCTGAAACCACTGCAGAAAGAAGCATATTTCTAATTCCAGGCAATATCATATAGAAAGCTATCGGAAACAGCAGATAAACTCCTATAAATGACCACTACGGTAAGATTAAGGAATAATCACATACATAAAGTCTTTTAATAGACTTAATGTTTTGTAGGTGGTAGTGGTGTTCAATTAATGACACAGTGAAAAACAATTTATTCCCTGAAAAAAATCTATAATATCCTTAGAGTCTCATTAACAAGCCCATTTAAAGTGAATGATGTTCTGTGATGTCAGGGTTACGCTTTTGACAAAATGCTTTGCCATCAAGCAGCACAGTTCATAAGTTCCATCTGCAACAAAAAGCTAAAGCCACATGTTTTTAATGGGCGATTGGCAGCACTCTCTGGGTTTCTTCACAGTACTGCTAATCTTGACTATTGCTCTCCCATGCTTCATTTAATTTAGTTCTAAGAGCTTTTTTTCCACATATTTTACTTCCAATCTCAAACCAATGCCTTCATTGTTTAGAATTCCTTTACCCTGACAAGGCTGACCCCAGATATCCTCTCTCTTTCCTGTCCTGTTACTCACACTAACCCACTTACTCATTCATATGGTAACCACACATAATGGTATCCAGATTAATTGAGTAAGGCCTTTAAGGTTTTTACAATGCTTGAATCTCTTAGTGTCTTTTGTGGCAGTTGAAATCATTTTTTACAGCATTAAGAGCGATGACTAGAAGAGAGAGCTAAAGCATGCTCTTTTGGTGCCTGTTTCTTTTTAAAATGGTCTAGAGTTAAGCCAAAATATCATCAGCAATTTAAATATGCCGAGCAACAGATGGGGAATGACTCACCACAGACTCTATAGATTCATTTCTGTCAAATACATGAGGAAACCGGTAAAAAGTAAACAAAGAGCTCATTTTGAAAATAGCATATTTTTTTTACTATGAAACAATTTGTCATTAAAGAAAAATAGTTAACAGAACAGTTAAAGAACAACGATCACCACACAAACCAGGCACTCACACCATACTGAGGATCGGCAGTAACCGTGAAACAGTACTGTATGTGGTTAAGTGACCTGGTTTGTGAACAATCCATCTGTTGCTATGTCTAAAACTGTGAAATACAGTAAGCATATTCTTAAAAGGAGCCATGTTTAAAATGGTTTGGATTGACAGAGTGGTGGTGCATTATGTGGCCTCATTTGCATGTCCCGCCCAGTTTTCCCAGACTGCAGTGCATATACTGTATTTCTGAGAAATTTGAGCAGGAAATAAGTTTTCATCAACTTATTTTTAGACATTCAAATAGAATCACTAATGTACTATTCCTTATTTGTACTACTATATATACATATATATATATATATATATATTTTTTTTTTTATATATATATATATATATATATATATATATAGCATTACATATTACATACAGCATCTATGATACACATTTTACATTGTTCCTGTATACATTGTACATCCCAACTATCATCGGAGATGTCCTACTTTGAAAAAAGGAGGTAACCATATGTGATTGGTGATTGTTAAATAAAGTCATTTACAAAAAGGCTTCCTCCCATGACTTTTCTGTGATTTAATTTTTTTTAAAAACAATAATATAGGGCCACAATCAATTCCAGGCCCGTATCTCGATCGCAGACAGCCGCATGCCTGCGAGTGAGTTGCCGGCTCCCGTTGGTCTCTGTTTGCGAGGCTGTTCAATTGCTCAAGCTCACAAGTTGCGGGCTTGAAGCGACAATCGTAAACCATGCACTGTTTTGGAGCAGATGAGGGCTGGAACATGATCAATTAAGCAAGCCCGTAACCTCCCACTTCGAAACAGCCAATAGGAAATGAGACTGTCCGAATTACGGCAGTAAAACATGGAGGTTACCTGTCATTCAATTAGACTCGGGGGTCCGATATGTTATCAGACTGGCAAAACATGGAAAATACAGAATTATGAAAATGAATGCTAATACTGTTCTAGTCCATATGGGTGGCCTGATATGTATTATTAACTCATTGATACTCAAGATCGTTTGAACCCCAAAATGAGGGCTTGAGCCTGTTGTGCAATTAATTCTAAAGTCCTACATCGCTTTCCCCGTTATTTACAGTGTAGTATTAATCTTTTATTAGCATTTACAGTGCTACGAATAGGTGTTTAACCCCCTTGCGGGTCCTCTCTAGCACATGTAGGATTTTATCCATCATTTGCGGTTTACGAGTGTGATTACATTTGCGAGCAGTGGGGAAATGAAGCAATTGAATAGTGATTTGCGATTTTAGCCTTGCGAAAGTGACAGCATAAAGGCTTCTGAAGGCTGTAAGTTACGAGTTTGACGGACGCAGTATTTTCAAGCTTGTAACTTGCAACCCGATCAGAGCCCGCAAAAGACGCCAATTCAATAGCAAATTTGCCTGCGAACACACTTACGGGCTCCCTGATCTCAAATTCGGCCACTTGAACGTGGATCATATTATATATCTAATATATGAGTTAACAATTTCCATTGGTGGAATGTTTTATGTTGGCGCTTTACCAGCTACAGTCTGTCCGCAGAGCACAAACTACACCAGTGAGAAGACTTCTGTTGTATCACATCTCAAATAAGACAATTTCACATTCCTTATATTACCACTGCCAAGCTAACCTTATGGATAAGCATGATCAAAGATGCAACAATAGATGTGCCCGACGTGGGTTTACAGAGGTTTACAGAGAGTCAGCCACAACTGAACAATAGCTCCATCAGCATTATTACTCATTTCTCAAGTTCCCACACTGACCATCCAATTAGTTTTGACTTATGATACTGTTATGAGTTCTCATTAGTGGTCAGTTCTGTTATCCTTCTTCACTTTAGTTATGCTATTCTGAATTGTAAATCTGACTATTATATTAAAAAATAGCTGATATGTAACAAACA
Organism: Discoglossus pictus; assembly: GCA_027410445.1. Classification (NCBI taxonomy): domain Eukaryota; kingdom Metazoa; phylum Chordata; class Amphibia; order Anura; family Alytidae; genus Discoglossus; species Discoglossus pictus. Next base: position 46,143,384 of record CM050165.1, read on the forward strand.
TACATAGCATTGGTATATGTTCTTATAGTTGAGGGTCCTGATCTTGTTGAGGGTTGAAATCTGGCCGGTAGTTAGGGCTGGAAGTAACACAATAATCAGAGCATTTAGATTATAAGAGCTTACTTAGATGAAAGAAGACCTCTGAACTGTGAGGGTATCCATCATATCTGAAGCCCTGAGTTGTGAATAATATAATATTCTTAGCCCTTTTAGTGAAGATTGATATTTTCATTTTGTAATAATGACAATATGTGTACTTTTCCATGAGCAGCAGAGAATATATAAATAAGTGCATTTTGCAGTAATTTAAAATGTTACATATGTGGCAACAGATATACTATACTATAGTATTCTATACTATTCTAAAACATCTCTATTCCTAAAT